>QEPC01011062.1:217075-236263 GCA_003113815.1 Sphenodon punctatus | reverse complement strand
CTGTCCCCTCTCCTTGTCTCCCCCTCCTTGTCTTTTAGATTGTAAGCCACAGGCAGGGACCGCATCTGATTGTATGTTCTGTACAGCGCCAGGTTACTACTGGCGCTTTATAAATGTTTAATAATAATAATAATAATGTGTGTGGGCTGGGAGTGTCGTGTGATACTCACCTGCATCCAGTAGGCGTTTGCACCCACACTCACAGCCTGCATATGGGGCTCTGTCTGGTCCCCTTCTCTCTGGGCTCCTTCTAGGAGGATCCCAGTGACAAGGGGACCATTGCTAGCTGCATCCCCCGTGCTGGTCTATTTCAAGCCTGGAATGGCTTGAATAGACTAGCAGGGGGATGTGGGGAGAGCAGTGCTGCAGTCTTCGGCAAGGATCTCCCCCCATGTCTGTTTCAAGCCAGGAAACATTTTCTGGCTTGAAACTGACCAGCACCAGTCTATTTCATGACATTAGAAAGGGGTGGGGGAGGAGGAAATCCTTGCTGGGAAGTGCTCTCCTCAGCAAGAATTGCCCAGCACTGGCCAGTTTCTAGCCAGGATGTTCTTCCCCGGCACTGGGACATGGGGATTTCTGCAGGGGAGCATATCACTATGCAATCCCGCAGCAATCCCTATTAGACGGCAGGAATATGTGTTAGCCCGGGGGTCAACTCATGTTCCTGCCTTAGCCCACATGGTGTCCTCTGATTTTGAAGTTGTCGTGTGGGGAACATGAACTGGGAACACGTGCTCCCACTGCATATCCACCTAATAAACCGATCAATAGCCACCCATTTCTTGGAGGCTACTGCTTTGTTTGTTATCACCCTAGGCTGAATTCAAGTCTGGCTGCTTCTATCTATGTCCTTGTTGTTTGGGACTGCAAAGGCTCTTGTTCAGCCCATCCTCTCACACTCTGACAACTGTAATCTCCTTCTCTTCTACCTTATTATTCTACCAGGAACCTGCATTCACTGTGTTTTCCCCATTGCCTCCAATGGGGAAAATACAGTGAACATGGGTCCTTGCTTATGATAGTCAGACCATTGTCCCCCATTCCATTCCTGCTGGATGAATTTCCTTGCTCATCAAGTGCATCATCATCCTACTTACATCCCTCTACTGGCTTCCCCTCCATCATTACTTCAAACCAAAGCTTCTTATGCTTTACCTTTGAGGTGCATCAACATTTAACTCCATGCTGTCTTATTGAACCATCAACTCCCCTCTTCAAGTTACCAATGATGACTTTGTTGATTGCTAGTTCGTCTATTCTGCCCCCGAGCATCTCTGCACTTTCCAACGTCACCTCTGATCTTATTGAAGATAAGTCAAATTCCTATGCTAACATGGTTCAGACTGCTCCTCTACCCCGAATTGCTACAAACCATGCCAGTCTCACATTGGTTGGATGAGTGGCAAGCTGTGAATTCTAATTTCTTACAAAAGCATCCTTCTCTGGGTTCACTTAGATAGAAGATCTAGTCAAATGTGGGTTTTAAAAGAATCATTCTTAGCATTTAATGTTCACATGGGACCAGTAGATCAAATGTATGAAACAATGGAGGGCACAAGAACGTTATACCTTTTGTGAACGTATAAGACATTAGAGAAGCTACATTTGCACATGGGAAAGCTGTTATTGCAGAAGCATTCTTACAACTGTTCAGTATACTCAGTGGCTATTACAACTTGCAGCAGGTTTGATTTGATCCACCATCATATACATCAGTGATTTTCAACCTTTTTGTGGTGGGGGGGTGAAGGAAGGAGGAGCCTCAATGACCACAGACTGTGGAAGGGGTCATTGACCAGAATCTCTGGTCATTGAAGCCCCTTCCTCCACCACACCCATACATACACCTTGCTTCTTCTCCTCCTCTCCCTTTCCTCACCCCCTATTGCTACCCACCTCTTTTCCTCCTTAACTTTGACTCTGTGCTCCCCATTATTTTAGAGATTTCCCCTAGCTTGGTCAGATTGTGTAGCTAGATATCTTGCACCTCACCAGAACACCTTCTGTGCCTCCCCAGGGGACCCACCCATGAATTTAAGAACCACTGATATAGATCCTCATAACACTCTCACAATGCAAGCCCCATTCAGGCTGCCTGTTTTCCATCTATTTCTTAGGGCAATTCTCAGCTTTTGTTTTCTATACTGCTGCGATTTACCAAAAGTATGCAGGAAACAAGAAAGTGAAAGGCCATACATGCACAATTACTCACTATGAAAACATCTATATTTCAGTATTTGAGTGCTGTACCTTTAAGCAGGTCTTATTTCACTTCCCTTCTTATGTTTTCATGTGGGCTCATTCAGATTGAGATGGTTTCTCACCTCTAATTGGGCAGGTTGTTACAGCACCAAAAGCACAAACTAACCTTTCTCTAGACTTTACAGAAGAAGGAACTCAAAAGCTCCCCTAGTAAAACAAAGACACCAACAAAAAAGTCTCCTGAACAGTCTCAGAAGCCCAGGTTTCAAATTAAGCTTTTATTCAGAGCCAAAGCTACTTTAATAGAAAGTTTTGGTGAGAACTTAAAGAACACAAAAAGCACCATGAAAATCTCTCTCTGGTTCCCATCCTCAGCTATGCTGTTACTTATAGGGATAGCATCCACTGCTCTTTCAGTTAATTTATAGCTGCATACGTGTAATATGGTCAAATCTTGAGGAAACAAAGAGTTCCCTAACTAATGTCAGTTTAAATCTTTTTATTCAATTACTTCGCTTTTAAACATGAAAAAAACTGATGAACAAACTTAAATGAGTACAAAATGTATGGGTTTGAGATGGTGGCAGTGGTTGGAAGTAAAGCCACCATCACCACTGGAGCAATACTAGAAGGAATAAGTTCAGGTAGTGAAACAGTACAATATAGAAGTTTGTTTCAATTAAAGTAGAAACAAATACTCTCCAAAATGGGTATAACCAAGGACCCATGTTCACCTTGTTTTTCCCATTACTGGCACAGGGAAAATACAGTGAGCACATGTCCCTGGATATATCTGTTGAATATGCACTACTTGACCCACAATTTGCAAGTCAGTTAATAAGCACTACTCACTGGGTATCCAACAATTGCCCATTTTGATTTAAAATGGGGGAAATGTGTATGCATGCCCATTAATTGTATAAATCAGTTGACTGGAAGGGATCAGTTGACTGGAAGGGGGGAAGTCTTCTGTTAGTGTCTTTAATATAATGGAGTAGTTCCCTAGTTTCACAGCTCAGGTTGCCCTGCATTCTACATCAGTAGGGCCAATTAGAGCTATATTAAAATATTAATATAGGATTTTTCTCCTGTGTGGTAGATTTTCCAATATAGAAATATTGTTCCTTCACATGATACAGTCTTAAACCCGCAACTTTCCAATATACTTTGCACAGCTCTACCACCAGAGCTACCATTAACCGTCTTTGTTAACTCAGTCATGAGGACAATTTTGGCATATCCCTCACGTAAATACGTTTACTTGTAAAACATCAACACAGGGCTTTTTTCCTCTCTGTTGGGATTATCTGATGCTTATATTCAATTTACCTACAGCAGCCTTGGCTCTACTTGCAAAGCTACTAGTCTGGGAGCATAACGTATGAAAAGCTTATTCTGTGGCAAAATTTGTGCTAAGTATATAGTTATTTACTTATTTCATTAAATTTGTTAGCCGTCCCCTCATGCCTATGGCCTCTCAGGGTGGCGTACAATATTATAAAACCCAATAACAACAATAAAATCACCAACAGGCCCGGGGCCAGGCAAGCCTCCTCTGAGAAGGAATTCCATAAACATGGCCCCTGTCTCTTATACACATCTAGATGTGTATAAGAGACAGGGTTGAGGCAGTCCCCGAGATATGAGGGGCCCAGACCATGCAGGGCTTTATAGATCAATACTAACACCTTGAATCTGGCTTGGTATGCTATAGGCAGCCAATGCAGAGCGCGGAGCACCGGTGTTCTGTGCTCATGCCGTCCCGTCCCCATAAGGAGATGGGCCACCGCATTTTGCACTAGCTGTAGCCTCCGAACCAGAAACAAGGGAAGCCCCACGTAGAGTGCATTGCAGTAGTCTAGCCTTGAGGTGATGAAGGCATGGATGAGAGTGGCCAGATCAGGCCCGGAGAGGTAAGGTCGAAGCCTCCGTACCAGATATAGCTGGCGAAAGGCGGTTTTAGCCACCGCCTCCATCTGCCGATCCAGATGGAGGCTCAAATCCAAAACCACCTCCAGACTCCGAACCTGAAGAGCAACAGGCGGGCGAACCCCCCCCATCAGGGGGGACAGCACCTCCCTCGCTCTTCCCACCACTATCACCTATGGGTAGTTTCGTTCAATAAACCAATGTAGTGGAAGAATATCCATGTTGTCACTCTCTCATGTGTGGCTCATAGTTGTGATGATGTCATCAAGATGACCACCATCGCGTAAACAACAAGCCTCATTATCTCGATATCTGTTGGACCAATTTTGTTGTGTAAGCTCTTGTTGGAAAGGTATTTACGTAAGTTACAAAACATGTCATTGTCTGTGGTAAAAAAGTTTTTTTTATGTGAAAAACTTTGATTGCAAACACCATTTTTTTTAAGGCATTGTGAAATTGACTGGTTAATTACGACCACTAGGCATAACATATAGGACATCTGTGGTACCTTTGTTCTTTACTTTTCCAACAAGTCAGTATAGGCCTGTGCAGCAATTAATAATGTCCACAGAAGATCTTCATGGAAGTTGGATCTTGTGTCCTGGTGAACTATGTATATGCTTTGCGGCAATTCGTGCCATTGGCTCCTTCACTGATGGAACAGGTAATTCTGAAATGTGGGAAGTTTTGTACAGTGAGAGCACTGTGCATCTAATCCTCGTGTGTATTCACTTCCGATGTATGGTTGAGGTTCACACTTGCACACTTGTAGAACTTCAGGATTGCTACTCAGAGGTTTTCTTCGAGAAACAAAGAGATGTGCACAGTCATTTTAAAGAAAGTCCAAGACCTGGAAGTTAAGTTTCACTCCAGTAGTGTCTGTGACACTATGACAGAACCTTTGGCCACAAAAAAACGATGCAGTCTCTCAGGACTAATGGAACAATTCAACTTGCTAGAAGAAGAAATGAAGCCAACGTTCCAAATGGTGTGCCAGTACATGAAGATGGATGAGTGTTTGTTTTATTATTATTTATTATTATTAACAAACATTTATATAGCACCAGCAGTGTACCTGGCACTTTACAAAGTAATAAAATAGACACGGTCCCTGCCCCTAGGGCTTACAATCTGAGAGACAGGAGCTGGGGGAGAGACTTAGGAAGGGGAACAGAGGGAGAGACAAGGGGTCTAACATTCATGAAGATGCGAGGTCTCAAGTGCACGTACTTGGCTTGGTTACGATGAGAATGACAGCAGGCAGGTCCATGTGGCAAGGATAAGGGTAAACCGATCGTAGGTATAGGAATAGTGGCTCAGCAGGATAAAGAGTCAGACAGAGCAGAGCGAAAGAGGTGAGTTTTAAGGAGAGATTTGAAGGTATGAAGGGAGGGGGCAAGGCGGATGTGGACAGGGAGGGAGTTCCAGGCATGGGGGGCAGCAAGAGATCTGTCAGGACTTCTGATTGGAATTTGCACATTGCATCTGTAGAGGAACTCCTTAAGTATTTCTTTGCATTAGATTTGACCAATTACTCTGGTATGTTGGCCTGGTACCTTGCTGAAATGACTGAAAAGAGTCTGACCCTACAATTTGGGAGGAGTTTGAAAAAGGAAACTGGGTGGTCAGGAGGTCAAGAGTTCTCTTCTGTGCACTTGCGCTGATGAAGTTCTAGAGCACCAAAATAGAGTGATCAAGGTTGCCAGAGGATTAGCAGGTATTACACAAAATCCTAATGCTCTTGCTCATTTTTTTCTGACTGCCCCAGAGCTACAACAGATATCAGAGGAAACATGTATGGCACTTATGTCAAGCTCATCTGAAGTCAAGAAGCACCATGTTGACTCCTCTGCTTCAGTCACCACCCAAGAAAAGGCAATTTCAAAGTTGTATGCTGAACTTAAATGGATTGGCAATCTGCTTACATATGAGGGACCCAAACTTATTTACTTGGTGACAAAGACAGTTTTTAGTGATGACATTGCAGAAGATATTGGTTGAATGGATGGACTTGGGAGACAATTGTATGAAGCCTTTAAAACCAAGAGACTTATCAATGGATCAATCAGCCTATGGGCACCAAACAAGAACAAACTGAAGTTGTGTTTGAGCACTAAGAAGAAAGTGAAAATGAAGGTGGCTGGTACAGTTACAGAGTTAACCACAGACAGTTTACTATTTGCACGTCTTCTTGTTGTGACAAGATCGCAGCGTGATGCTGATTTCCATGAGACTTTGGGCCATTATCTATTGTACCACGATCAATGTTCCAAGCAGATGGAACAATGCATCAACATCAATCAAAAAGCCAATTGATTCACATCTTGAAGGCTCTTCCAAAGGAAGCACCAGCTGACCAGATAACCAATAGTTTAACCAGTAAGTCTTTCTGCATAGCAATTGTAGATGGTATGGCAGAGCTACAAGCTTTTGAAAAACCAAAGACTGTTCAAACTTTGTTCAGGATCTGGCTGAGGTCTTCACTGCAAAGCTATAACAAAAATATCAGAAGCATGATGAAGTTCACCAGGTGTTTGATACATACATTGAAGAGTCAATTAAGAACCTTACTAGGGACAAGAAAATCCTGGGTGTTTCACCAGCACACTACAAGATCAGTGATAGTACCAATATCTCAAACGTTATGATGAAGAAGCTGTTATCACGCATCTGCACTAAAGATGAGTTAACTATGTACCCTGCACACAAGATGCTACAGTGCGCAAATAATTGTGCAACGGACTTTGTTGTTTCATGGCATACTGAAGTGGCTGCCACACACTGTTCCTTGGACTGAATTCAGAGTACACAAGAAGAGGCTGATACTAAGATAATCCTGCATGCCATCAATACTAAGGAGAGAGGTGCTACTAGACTTCTTATATTTGCACAAGACACAGATGTTTTGGTCCTTGCTGTGAGATGCTACTCAAGACTTCTTCCAGCTTTTTTTTTTCATGCCTGCTTCAGGCGAATAGATTTTTCTTGCAATCATATATCTGTCTCTTGGACCGTTAAAAGCATCTGCCCTGCCTGTCTTCCATGCTCTTTCAGGCTGTGACTACTAGTACTTTGGCAGGAAAGGGGATGTTATCTTACTGGAAGGCATTCAATTCAGCAAGCAAAGTAAATTGTATTATCATTAAGACACTTAGAACACATGACAGTCTCTGACAATGTCGTGGATGAACTGGGGGCATTCATATGCCAATTTTATCATGTCAATACCAAGATAACTACACTTGCAGAGTTACATTGGTGGATGTTCGTTAAAAAACAGATCCATGGAGAAAAATTGCCCCCAACAAGAGGTGCACTAATGCCTCCAATCAAGATGGCAAACTATCAAGCACTGGTGTGGTCCCAGTGTGATATAGCAAAACCAACCCTTCCATCTCCAGTAGGACACAGGTGGACAAAAAATGATGATGAACTTGGGAGTAATGTGTAATTACTCCAGTAATGTGTGACATACCATGTACTCCTGCATCAGTCCTGCAATTGATCAAATGCTCGTGCGTTAAGAACAATATCTTTCCATCCTGCAAATGCTTGGCCTACAGCCTACCTTGTACTGAGATGTGCACATGGAGTGGAGATGAACTCCTTTGTGATAACACGTTTCCCAGCAGAGTTTACGAAGATGATACTGATAAGGACCACTGCAGTTGAGTCCTAACGTAGAACATTATTACTAAGTTATTGCTTTCGCAAAACAAAGTTTTATGTTGTAGAATTGTGCTGTATACAGAAGGTTTCTGGTACACTGGTACCAGAATTTTTCTGAAATAAATTGTTGTTATATAACTTGCTGTGAGCACCCACATGATTACACTTGTTCCCTCCCTCACGCTTTTGCACAAAAAACAATATCTCCAGAAGAATTTGTCCAATTTATTGAATCTTGTAATGACTTGTTGGAAAAGTAAGGAACCAAGGTACAACAAATATAGTATATGTTATGCATAGTGATTGTACTTAACCAGGCATTTTCATAATACCTTCTAAAAATGGTGTTTGTGATAAAAGTTTTTCAGTTTTTAGCCTAAAGAAAAAAGAAAACTATTTTTACCACAGATCATAAGGACATTTTATAGCTTATGTAAATACCTTTCCAATGAGAGATTAAAAAACAAAATCGGTCCAATAGATACCGAGATAATGAGGTTTGTTCTTTACGCAAGGGCAGCCATATTGATGACATCATCATGGCTATGAGCCACGAGAGTGTGACATGATAGATATTCTTCCACTTCATACGTTTATGAATTGAATGAAATCATCCATATATACTTATCACAAACTTTTCCATGAAATTACACATACTCCCAGACTATACCTGAACAACTTCTCTCCCCCGTGCCATCTACTTCAGTCATGGAGATGGGCACTGCATATATATCATATAAAGGTAGTTAAGTGCCTTAAAAAAGGGCTCTAATGGTATGGTTCAACAGCTCTGCTTTGGAGCAGCAGTGCCCAGGTTCCTTGGTTCTATGCCACTCTCTGTCTACCCAAGTCCCTTTCCATTAGCTGGCTTATAAAATTAACAGGCACACATATATTCTCCCCATTTTAAATCCAAAACAGGCATGTTCGTACCCATTTCCCATTGTGACCATAGGGCTACCCAAAAATCCAGGTATTACCTGCAGGTGCTAAATTAACTCATTGGTAATTGGAGTCATTGTGGACAATACACTGAAATCTCAGCTCAGTGTGCAGCGGCCATCAAAAAAGCAAACTGAATGTTAGGAATTATTCATAAAGGGATAGAGAATAAAACTGAAAATATCATAATGCCACTATATACATTTATGGTGCAACTGCATCTTGAATATCATGTGCGGTTCTGGTAGGCCCACCTCAAAAAAGATACAGTTGAAAAAGAGAAGGTGCAGAGAAGGGCAACAAAAATGATAAGGGGTATGGAACTGCTCTCCTAAGAAGAGAGGTGTCAGGCCGTTGCCGGCCCCAGAGCTACAACAGGGTTAGTCTGTCCTGCCTCCGCTGCGGTGAGCCGGGAGTGGCCGCAGCGGAGGCAGGACAGACTAACCCTGCCCCACGCGCACAGGACAGCGCAGGGGAGGAGATCACAGTGCTGAGGCTGAGCCCGGCAGGGCGGGGCCACAGGGATCCCGTGGCGCTCAGCCTGCCTGCGGGCGCAGCTGGGTGGGATGCCTCCAGTATAAAAAGAGGGCAGGCAGGCTGTACCATTGCTGGTGATCAGCTTGCTGTATGAACTGGTCCAGGATGGCTGTAGGAACCTTGGAGATTGGATTTTGGAGACTTGTCTGACTGGTGAGTGAACACAGAAGCGCGTGTGAGTACATTGCTGATTGTATGTGTGATTGTGTGGAAAACTTGGTGTAGCTGCCCCTCCTTCCCTGCTACCATCTGGGCCCCTTCCGGAACGTGTCCCTTCCTCTCTCCTCTGTACCTTCCCCCTTCCCTAACAGTATCACTGGCAACACCTTTCTTAAAACTATGGAACCGGTCAAACAAATAGAAGAGATGGCTAGAGCCATTCAGGCGGAAGTGAAAGACTTACGAGAGCAACAAGAACAGGGAGCAATTGGGGGCTTGCCTCTTGCTGCACTAGTAGTCAGTGCCCCAGGAAGACAGGGAGAGGCCATCAACCCCAGAGGGTCTCTCCCACGAGAACCCAAGGCCCCACAGACTACTAAATTTACTGGGGATCGTAGGCAGTTTCAGAGCTTTCTTGTCTTGTGTAAGCTTACCTTTCAATTACAACCCCAGACGTACAGCTTAGACACCACAAAGGTGGCTTTTAGTAGAGGGCATTTGGATGGTCTCGCCCTTGCCTGGGCCACCCCATTACTTATCAGTAAAAGTTCACTGTTGTTGGATCTTGCTGCCTTCGAAAGAGAATTTAAATTTCTTTTTGACTACCCACACTGGGTCAAAGATGCGGAGGCTGCCATACTAAACCTCAAACAGGGAAAAAGGGGGTTGCTACAGTACATGACCCGGTTCAAGCAATTGGCCATAGACCTGGGTTGGCCTGATAAAGTACTCATGGTAATGTTTCATAATGGATTGAGAGAGGAATTAAAGGACCAGCTAGCCTATGCTCCAATGCCTAATATCGATCACTCAGTTCTTTTATTAGACGTGACCAGGTGGTCATTGTCAAACCAACAAACACATATTAATACACAACACATACACAAAATAACAAATAAAATTCCCAATCTAAGTAGAACCTTAGATTACCCACCCCACCGTAACTCCATGCCTTGGGCTGCCTTGGCTTACATAGACCACAGACAAAAAATTGCCTAAACCAGCCGGCCCCCCGGGGACGTTACCCAGTAACTTCACCCCTCGATTTTAATAGCACAGTTCCCAACCAATTGGAAACACAAGAATTTTGTCCTAATCTCAAAGGCCGCTCGCAGGAAAGCCGCCACATTCCCTGTGAGCTTGCTATCCTCATCCGCCAGCATCCTACTGGCTATAAAATGCATTAAGTGGCCAGGAAATTGGTTGATAAATTGGGCCAGAAACTTTGTCCTTACCTGATCATACAGATGACATTCTAGCAATATACGTACCACTGACTCCACCCACATGTCATCAAAGGGGCAGAGTCGATGGGCATACGCTATCCCCTGAATTCGCCCTTCAAGCACCATCGTAGGTAGTGAGTTTAAATGGGCACATAAAAACAGGTGCCTCGACCTCCCAGCCCTAAGCTGTAAGTGGTACCTAGGCATCTCCTCTCGCGCCAGCATAAACCTTCCATACTCCCGCAAAAAAGCTGTGTCCCTAATCTGAGCACAAGCCATTTGCCCCTCAGTATCATTAGACTCTCCTAATATCTGACCTTTCAGATAGAGGATCAGCTCGCGGAGAGGCAATGAGAAAGGTGACAAGAAGGAACACGTGCGTGGCCACCTCGCCTCTCCTTTGTGAATCCTAGTCGTGCGGAACCTGGAAACACAGAGGAACCCGAACCCATGCAGTTGGGAGCATCACGCAGTCCACTGGCGCCAGAAGGAAAGGAACGATGCAGAACAGGTCATCTGTGCTTCTACTGTGGGGAACAGGGACATTACGCCCGTACATGGCCTCTGCTTCCTCCCACACGACGAAAGGCGGGAAACGACAGGCCCTGGGACAGGCAGGGGCATCCCAGTGAGCAGTACCACCCCCTCACCTCCCCGAGCCATGGTTTTTCCTGCGACCGTGCTCGGCTTGGGCCATGTTCAACTCCCCATTGCGCTTGAGGTGTCCCCCACTCGAACTGTTATAGCTATGGCCCTTGTTGATTCAGAAGCCTCAGGCAACTTTATAGATGACACCTTTGTCTCCCAACATATTGTTCCTATACAGAACAAACAGACCCCTGAGGCAGTCTATTCCATTGATGGCTCACCCCTGGTCTCAGGGCCTATAACCTCATGTACCCATGCCCTAAGGGGAACCACAGGCAACCACCGAGAAACCCTGACCCTCGATGTAGTACGCACCCCTGCCTTCCCTGTAGTTCTGGGAATACCGTGGTTACGGAAACAATCCCTACATCAACTGGCAAAATAGTACTGTACGGTTTACTTTTCCCTCGTGTAGGGGTACGTGTCTTAGTCACCTGCATAACCAGCCTTCCCTGGACACACGCTCTAATATATTGGCTAGTGCCCCTATCTCCTTACCATAGGTATACCACGACCTTCAAGGGGTATTCCGGGAACAACAAGCACTAGAATTGCGCCCTCATTGATCCTATGACTGTCCTATCGATTTATTGCCTGCCACCGAGCCCCCATATGGTAGGATCTATGCACTATTGGAGCCTGAACTACAAACCCTTAAGGAGGACATAGACGATAATTTACGCAAAGGTTTCATTAGACCCTCTACGTCCCCTGCAGGGGCCCCAATGTTTTTTGTACCCAAGAAAGATGGGGGACTTTGGCCTTGTATTGATTACAGGGGCCTAAATGCTATTAGGATAAAAAATAGGTACCCTTTACCACTCATTCCTGAACTGTTGAATCGACTTCAGGGAGTCCAAGTATTTACTACATTGGACTTACGAGGGGCTATAACCTTGTTTGTATGCATGAAGGGGATGAGTGGAAGATGGCTTTTTCAACCAGATATGGTTACTTTGAATATCTAGTTATGTCATTTGGTTTGGCCAATGCTCCAGTCACCTTTCAACACCTGATTAATGATATTTTCTGAGATATTCTAGACCAGTATGTTGTTGCATATCTTGTCGATATCCAAAGAACCAGAAAGAACATATTCAATATGTATGGACAGTCTTGCTTCGCTTACAACAACTGCAAAATAGAAAAATGTGCCTTCCATCAACGAACGGTGCAATTCCTTGGATTCATTATCTCCCCTCAAGGAATTAGTATGGATCCCGAAAAGATTCAAGCCATTCAACGTTGGCCACTGCCCCGAGTGGTTAAGCCCTTACAATGGTTTTTGGGCAGTACAAATTATTATAGGCAATATATTCCAAACTATGCAGATTTAGCGGCCCACTTAACTGTTTTACTAAAAAAGGGGCAAGAATACAAATGGATGACCTAGCAACAAGAGGCCTTTAATAGCCTGAAGCAAGCCTTTACCCAAGCACCTATTCTCTAACAACCTGACTTTTCTAAACCTTTTATTGTAGAAACATTTGCATCAAAGTAGCTCTTGGAGCCATCCTATTGGAAGCCACCAACAACTCCTTGATTAGACTTCCATGCGCCTTCTACTCTAGACAACTAACCATGGCTGAACAGAACTATACTATTCTCGATAGAGAACTTCTCGCCATCAAAACAGCTTTCGAAGCATGGAGGCACTACTTAGAAGGGGCACAACACCGACCCGGACGGGACATGTTAGACGCCCTCTCCTGTTATGATGACATCACTGACCCTCCGACAGATGTAGGTGAAGCACTCCTCAACAAAAAGGTATTTGCAGTCGCCTCCCTCACCGTCACGTTTACAAAGGGCTTCTGCCAGAGATCTTGTATTGAAACAAACACCTGACCTAGATCTCATGCATGATATATACAAAAAGGACGGGTGCATGGAGGTCCCCCACAAGACGCGTAAAGATGTAACGTGGGCCCACCATGATGCTCCGTTAGCAGGCCATCCAGGACAACAACGAACACTGGCTTTATTGCTCCAACACTTTTGATGGCCATGCATTAGAACAGATGTGCGGAAATACATCCAGGGTTGCACCATATGTGCTCGCACAAAGATCCCACGTAAGAAACTAATAGGATTGCTACAACTGGCTCACATACCTCAGGGTCCATGGCAAAAGATAGGCATTTCATTGTTGAATTACCTCCCTCGCAGGGCTGCACAGCTAGTTTTGTAGTCGTGGATCACTTCACCAAGATGGGACACTTCATCCCCTGCACAGGGTTACCTACAGCCAGCCAAACTGCACTCCTCCTGATACAAAATGTTAGCAAATGTCAGGGGGGGAGGGGTCGCAGGCCCAGCCGGGCCCCGGAGGGTCAGAGCGCCGAACCGCCCACCCGCCTATCTATCCCATGCACGAGCTCAGACTCCTACCCTGGAAAGGTTCTCTCTGGGAATACGTGCCCGTCAGGATAGTGTTTGGACCTATAGGCCTCTCAGTGCCCAGGTCCCTATCATCATAGGGTGCCAGGTGAGCAGCAGGAGTCTGAGCCCCAGGCACACAGCTCTCTCCACGCACACGACTCGCAGGATCGGAGGGGGTCGGGGTGGAAGTGAGGAGGGCGTGCCCGGCGAGAAAGGAACTGGGGCCCGGGGAGACAAGGCGGCAGGCAGGGTACAAGTCACACACAGCGAAAGGGGGTGGGGTATGCTCTAAGGTTACCTCAGGGAAGGGGAAAGAGTTGGAAGCGAAGGGCTTCACACTCCAGGCACTCACCCACTCTCACACTCTCGCAGGGGGAAGGTTAGGGAGGAGGATCACACACGCACACTCTGAAGTCCAGTTGCCTAGGTCAGAGAAATTATCCACACGCTCAATTCCTTATCACTTATCTCAATCAGGGGGCCGGCCTCCACTCAATCACCAGCGCCGAGTGCTTCTCGATGCTGGCTCTTATGCCCCTAGCCCCACCCCCCCTGCGTGCTCCCGCAGGCGTGCGGAGCGCCGCAATGGGGGCGTGGCCTCTTCTTTCCTTTTACTACTCCCTGCCTTTCCTTGTCCCTCCGTCTGTGGCTCTGTTTGGGCATTCCATGTGGGCGGGGGCACCCCGCCCCCCGTCACGGGGAGAGATGGGGGCAGTGCCTCCAGCCCGCTCAGCACTGTCGGGGTTGGGGCTGGGTCCACCCCCTGGCCTGCATGCTGTGGGTGTCCCCGTCCTGCCCGCCGGACCTTGACAGTACACCCCCCCACGAGGCCCCCGACCAACCCCCCCCCAAGGGGGAGGGCTTGGAAGGATGCCGGCGGTGGAACCCACGGACCAAGACGGGGGCATGGACCGAGGACGCCGGCTCCCATGAGCGGTCCTCGGGGCCATAACCGACCCAATCTATGAGGTACTGGAGCCGACCGTAATGGCGGCGAGCGTCCAAGATCGCCCGAACCTCGTATTCCATGTTCGGGGGAACTGGGCATGGGGGCAGCGGGGCAGGAGCATGAGGCGTAGAGTGGGCCTTCTTCAACAGGGCCACGTGGAACGTGGGGTGGATGCGTACCTGGGGGGGTAAGCGGAGTTTGTACGTGACTTCATTTAGCCGACGAAGGATGGGGAATGGGCCCATATAGCGGACGTCAAATTTCGCAGAGGGTCGGGCGGATGGATACTGACAACGGTTCACCCAGACCAGGTCGCCAGGTTGAAACACGGGGGCCGGGGTGCGATGCTTATCTGCCGCCGTCTTGTAACGCTGTCGAGCTTGCTGTAAAGTAAGTTGCGCTAACCTTTGGGCTTCTCGAATTCTTTGGACGAGGGCCCCTGCGGCCGGGACGGTTGCGGAGGGGAGGTCGGGTATCCCGATTTGTGGGTGAAACCCATAAGAAACGAAGAAGGGGGAGTCTCCGATGGAGGCATTGGGGGCATTGTTGAGGGCAAACTCAGCAAGGGGGAGCCATGAGTACCAATCATCCTGGAGATACGTCGTATAGCATCGGAGATACTGTTCCAGGTTTTGGTTCATGCGTTCCACCTGACCGTTGGCTGCCGGATGATATGCGGTAGTGGGCGTCACCGTTACTCGTAGAGCAGAAAATAGTGCCCTCCAGAACCGGGAGGTGAATTGGGTCCCTCGGTCGCTCCGGATTTCTTTAGGGCACCCATGCAACTTCAGGACATGGCGTATAAACAAGAGAGCTGTCCTGCGGGCCGAGGGAAGGCCCTTACATGCTATAAAATGGGCGAATTTCGTAAAGTGGTCTACCACAACTAAGATGGTATTGTACGAACGCGAGGGGGGAAGGTCCACAATAAAGTCAAGGCCGACCCGTTGCCAGGGTCCTTGAGGGGGTGCTACTAGCTGGAGGAACCCCACGGGGGGCTTCCTGGGTATCTTAGTTCGTGCGCAGACGTCACATTGTTCAATGTGTCTACGAACGTCGGGGATCAAAGACGGCCACCAGAAGTGCCTACGGATCATCTGGATCGTGCGCTGCGGTGCGGGGTGCCCGGCCAAGGGAGCATCATGGTGGGCCTGTATTAAGAGGGCCCTACACGAGGGAGGGACAAAGACTTGGTCCTTTTTCTTCCATAGGCCATCGATTTGGAGCCAGTCGGACGTGGGGGTCTCAGGAAGTTCTGTCTGACTGGCAGTCTTCAGTTGCTCTGCCGTTACATATGATGCAGCGAACACCTTGGCCGGGAGGATCGTCCCCTGTGGTCTCCGGATCCCGTCCCTGCGTTCATGGCAATGGGATAGGGCATCAGCGAGGATATTGAGGTGCCCGGGTCTGTACTGAATATGAAAATCGAACCGAGCAAAGAAGACCGCCCATCGGGCGTGGCGGGCGTTATTTATTTGCGCGGTTTGCAAAAAGGTAAGGTTTTTGTGGTCCGTGATTACCTCAACGGGATACGTGGCGGCCTCGAGATAGTGGCGCCAAGTCTCAAATGCGGCCTTAATGGCCAACAGTTCTCTATCAAAAATAGAGTAATTTTGCTCCGCCGGTGTAAGCTGACGGGAGTAATAGGCACAGGGCAAGGGATGCTTCGAGGTGGGCGCCTCCTGTAATAAAACCGCCCCAATGGCGGTGCTGGAGGCGTCTGCTTCCACCCAAAAAGGTTGGGCGAAGTTCGGGTGTCTCAGTAGGGGGGCTTGGGTAAAGGCCTGCTTGAGAAGTTCGAAACTTTTCTGCTGTGCTTCCCCCCACAAGTATGGTTGATTTTTCTTTAGTAAACGTGTTAGGGGGGTAGTGATGGCCGCATATTGGGGAATATAATGCCTGTAATAGTTCGTACTGCCCAGAAAGCGTTGGAGGGGTTTCACCGCCTTGGGGGCAGGCCAACGCTGGATCGCTTCTACCTTTTGGTTGTCCATCTGGATTCCTTCGGGGGAAATGACGAATCCCAGGAAGTCTACGGTGGTCAGGTGGAATGCGCATTTCTCCCCCTTGCAGTATAGCTTGTTGTCCCTCAGCCTCTGGAGGACTTGACAGACATGCGTGTAATGCTGTTCTTGCGAGGTAGAATAAATAAGGATATCGTCTAGATACGCGATGACAAAAACGTCCAACAAGTCTCTGAGGATATCATTTATAAAGTGCTGGAAGGTAGCGGGGGCATTAGCCAGGCCAAACAGCATTACCTGGTATTCATAGTGCCCGTATCTTGTCCGGAAGGCTGTCTTCCACTCATCCCCTGCCTTCACTCGCAGGAGATTATAAGCCCCCCGGAGATCGAGCTTGCTGTAGATGGTAGCCCCCTGCAGTCGGTTCAATAGTTCCGGAATCAAGGGGAGAGGGTATCTATTTTTAATTGTAATGGCATTCAAGCCGCGGTAGTCAACGCAAGGGCGGAGCCCCCCATCCTTCTTGGGTACAAAAAATATGGGTGCCCCCGCTGGGGAACAGGAGTGCTGAATAAATCCATTCTGGAGACTGTCGTCCAAGTATTGACGCAGAGTCTTCAATTCCGGCACGGACAGAGCATAGATTTGGCCGAAAGGGGGTTCTGTCTCCGGAAGGAGGTCAATGGGACAGTCATATGTCCGATGCGGGGGCAGCTCCGTAGCCTGCACCTTGCTAAATACGTCCGTGAAGGCCGGGTATTCCGGGGGTAGCTGGAATCCCAAGACTTGGCACGGCTCTTGCGTCCCGGCGGCGATCTTGAGGGCGGGGGGAGGTGCCTGGACGCACCTCTCTTTACAGTGTGGCGAGACGAATTGCACGCGACGGGTGGCCCAGTCCACCTGGGGATTGTGCAGGGACAGCCACGGTAACTCCAGGACTACTCTAAATAGGGGGGTACAAACCAGGTCCAGGGAGAGAATCTCCTGATGAGCCCCCACCGCGCACCGGAGGGGCTGTGTCTGCAGTTTCACCGGTCCCGATATTAAAGGGGAACCATCTATGGAGTGGATCTGCTCCGGGGTTTTCTTGGGGGTCGTGGGAATTGCTTGTTCCCTTAGGAACCCCTCGTCTATAAAATTTCCAGAGGCCCCGGAGTCCACCATGGCCCAGACGATGAAGGAGCGGCCTGTGGTTACCGTAATGGTAAGGGGAATCCGCAGGTGGGTGCGTAGTGTTGCTAGAGTTGCGGGGAACAAGTTCACGGCCGGGGAGTCCCCGCTCCTTCCCGGCCTCGAGCATTTCCCGGGCCTCGACGGTCCGGGGGAATGGAGGGGCATTCTCGAATGAAGTGGCCCGCTTCCCCACAGTAAAAGCAAGCCCGCGATTGGCGTCGTCTTTCCCTCTCCTCCTTGGTCAACGGGCCTCAAGATGCACCAATCTGCATGGGCTCAGGGTCGGAGCTTTTTGCGAACCCCGGCGGGGTCAGGGGGACACCCGCGGGGCGTGGGAAAAAGACCCGGCCCTCTTGCTTCCGTTCCCGACGTCTCTCCGCCAGGCGGTCCTCTATCTGTAAGGCAAGCGTGGCTACTTCCTCCCAAGTTTCTGGAAGGGCCGTGAAGGCTAACTGGTCCTTCAAGTCGTCGCCCAACCCCCTACGGAACATGACCCGTAAAACGTCCTTTGGCCACTGGAGCTCTAAGGCTAGCTGGCGAAACTGGGTAATATACTCTAGCAGGCCCCCACGCCCCTGCTTCAGGGCGAGGATAGCTGTTTCCGCATCCTGCACTCTATGCGGGTGGTCAAAGAGACTCGTAAACTCTCTCACAAATTCAGGGTAGTTCGACAGCAAGGGGCTATCCCCTTGTAGCAGGGTCGTGGCCCATTCTAAGGCGGTACCCCCTAAATTCCCGATAATACATGCCAACTTAAGGGCGTCGGTAGAGTATGTCTGCGGCTGCATCGAAAAGGTTAATCGACACAGGGCCATGAAGCCCTGGAAGGCCTTTCGGTCTCCCATAAATTTTTCAATCAGTGGCCCTCGGGGCTCTCGGGGGAGGTGCCCTACCGGTCGCTCGGGCCCCGGGGCCGGGGTTTCTACCTGCCCCCCGGCGGGGGCTGACCCTTCAGGGGCAGCCTGGAGCTGAGCCACCGTTCTAGTTAGGGCCTGTTGATTTTCATGCAGGACTCGTAAGTCCATGGATACGGCCTGTACGGCTCGCACCAATTCCGCTATTTCTTTGGCAAGATCCATGTTTGGGGGTACCCCCCAGAAGGGGGGGAAGGGGGGGGAATAAGGCTGGTGATTCTGTCAGGGGGGGAGGGGTCGCAGGCCCAGCCGGGCCCCGGAGGGTCAGAGCGCCGAACCGCCCACCCGCCTATCTATCCCACGCACAAGCTCAGACTCCTACCCTGGAAAGGTTCTCTCTGGGAATACGTGCCCGTCAGGATAGTGTTTGGACCTATAGGCCTCACAGTGCCCAGGTCCCTATCATCATAGGGCGCCAGGTGAGCAGCAGGAGTCTGAGCCCCAGGCACGCAGCTCTCTCCACGCACACGACTCGCAGGATCGGAGGGGGT
>QEPC01011062.1:158468-214779 GCA_003113815.1 Sphenodon punctatus | reverse complement strand
CCACCCGCCTATCTATCCCACGCACGAGCTCAGACTCCTACCCTGGAAAGGTTCTCTCTGGGAATACGTGCCCGTCAGGATAGTGTTTGGACCTATAGGCCTCAGAGTGCCCAGGTCCCTATCATCATAGGGCGCCAGGTGAGCAGCAGGAGTCTGAGCTCCAGGCACACAGCTCTCTCCACGCACACGACTCGCAGGATCGGAGGGGGTCGGGGTGGAAGTGAGGAGGGCGTGCCCGGCGAGAAAGGAACTGGGGCCCGGGGAGACAAGGCGTCAGGCGGGGTACAAGTCACACACAGCGAAAGGGGGTGGGGTATGCTCTAAGGTTACCTCAGGGAAGGGGAAAGAGTTGGAAGCGAAGGGCTTCACACTCCAGGCACTCACCCACTCTCACACTCTCGCAGGGGGAAGGTTAGGGAGGAGGATCACACACGCACACTCTGAAGTCCAGTTGCCTAGGTCAGAGAAATTATCCACACGCTCAATTCCTTATCGCTTATCTCAATCAGGGGGCCGGTCTCCATTCAATCACCAGCGCCGAGTACTTCTCGGCACTGGCTCTTATGCTCCTTGCCCCGCCCCCCTGCGTGCTCCCGCAGGCATGCGGAGTGCTGCAACGGGGGCGTGGCCTCTTCTTTCCTTTTACTACTCCCTGCCTTTCCTTGTCCCGCCGTCTGTGGCTCTGTTTGGGCGTTCCGTGTGGGCGGGGGCACCCCGCCCCCCGGCACGGGGAGAGCTGGGGGTGGTGCCTCCAGCCCGCTCGGCACTGTCGGGGTCGGGGCTGGGTCCGCCCCCTGGCCCGCACGCCGCGGGCATCCCCGTCCCGCACGCCGGACCTTGACAGCAAATTACATGAATTACCTAGCACCACCATTTCTGATCATGGGGCACATTTGTAGCTCGCTTTTGGTGAACACTCTTCACAACTCTGGGAGTGCAGATGATCCCTACGACCGTGGGTATTTTCAGACGTTACGAGATCATGCTCAACCACAGACAATACCCTATGGTGGGGAATGGTCCCGTAACGTCTGTTGAGTCCCGTCAGATGTTCACCACAGTGAACCTCTAGCGGGAATCAAAATAACCACGCTTTCGGCCCTCGTCCGGGGACCAGGGCCGAAAGCATGGTTACCTGAACCACGGCCCGGAATTGGCAGCCGGTAACATCTGTTACTGGCGCCGATTCTGGGCCGTGGCCCGGACCACGGGTTGGAATCGGACGCAGCGGCCGTATTGGCCGCTACGCTCGCCCGTCTCCCAGAGGGCGGGCGGGGGAGCGGGGCTGTGAGGCGCACGTTGTGCTGCGCAGCCCCGCCCCAACCCAGATTCCCCGCCGGGATCAGCCGGCACGTCTGCTGGCTGTGACGGCGGGATTCCGGCGGGGAATCAAATGGGTGATTCTGTGATGGGGCGAAAGCCACCCCGTCATGTCTGAAAATACCCTGTATCATCCTCAAGCAAATGGG
The DNA here is from genome assembly GCA_003113815.1 of Sphenodon punctatus. Taxonomy (NCBI): domain Eukaryota; kingdom Metazoa; phylum Chordata; class Lepidosauria; order Sphenodontia; family Sphenodontidae; genus Sphenodon; species Sphenodon punctatus. Next base: position 213,310 of record QEPC01011062.1, on the reverse strand, counting down.
CAAGCAGAGAGAGTGAACCAAGCCCTAGAACAGTACCTTCACTGTTTTGTTGACTATCTTCAAGATGACTGGGTGTCTCATTTGCCGGTAGCAGAATTTGCCTACAATAATACTCCCAACGTTTCGCTGGGATTGTCTCCATTTTTTTGTTAACTATGGGTTTCATCCACGTTTATGTTTTCGAGAAATTCCTCCCACCTCAGTTCCTGCCGCAGGCGCCATGATTCACCAAATTCAACAGGCGCATCGGCACGCCACCGCCATGCTACAGGCAGCACATCATCCATATAAACGGTATGCGGACCGTACCAGACAACCAACCCCGGACTTCCAACCAGGGGACCTGTTTTGGATCGACAGATGGCACTATCCATCTCTACGCTCTTCTGCCAAGCTCAATAATAAGTACATGGGTCCTTTTCCGATTCTGCAATGCCTTAATCCAGTAACCTACAAGGTACAGCTCCCATCACAGGTGTGCATCCATCCAGTCTTTCATGTTTCCCTTCTACAGCATCATTACCCTTCTATGTTTACAGACGATCCCACACCTGGACCTGTGTCTGATGTAGAGGGTACACCAGGATATGAGGTTCGGTCCACCCTGGACTCTAGATGGCATTGAGGCATTCTCCATTATTTGGTCGACTGGAAAGGGTATGATGTGGCCGACCAATCATGGGAGCCGGCCTCCGCGGTTAGGGCTCCCCGTTTGGTTCGCCTCTTCCATTGCCGGTACACCTTACGACCTCAACCCCGTCTGCCCTGGTGGTGGGGTCCTTTGAGGGGGTGCTGTCAGGACTCGCTGTGGGGGCAGGGTCGCCACTGCCAGCCCCGTCAGGCTTCTGATGCCTGTGGGGAGCTGGGAGCAGCCACAGCGGAGGTGGGACAGACTAACCCTACCCCATGCGCACAGGACAGCGCTGGGGAGGAGCCCAGCAACGTCGAGGCCGAGCCCGGCGGGGCCAGAGGAATTGCTGTGGCGCTCAGTCTGCCTGAGGGCATGGTTGGGTGGGACGCTTCCAGTATAAAAAGAGGGCAGGCAGGCTGCACCATTGCTGGTGATCATCTTGCTGTATGAACTGGCCCAGGACGACTGTAGGAACCTTGGAGATTGGATTTTGGAGTTTTGTGTGACTGGTGAGTGAACAGAGAAGCGCGTGTGGGTACATTGCTGATTGTGTAATTGTGTGGAAAACTTGGTGTAGCTGCCCCTCCTTCCCTGCTACCATGTGGACCCCTTTCGGAATGTGTTCCTTGTTAAGTGGTGACCTGCTACCTCCCTGTTTTCCCCCATCCTTGGAGTCTCTTCCCCCCATCCTCACCCTTCACGGCAGCCTCCTTCCCTCGGCGTGTTTGTGTGAAAGTATGTACGACGGAGCGTGGGCACCTGGAGCTCTATGCTGTGATCACCCATCCCTGTGATGATCTGGTCTTCTTCCATAAGGAAGTTATCAGGCCACACAAGATCCTGAGGGAGTACTACTCGACCACTTGGCTGCTGAGCTCAGTGAGTGAGCGTCTGAACGTATCCTACCCCCTTCCTCTCTCCTCCGTACCTTCCCCCTTCCCTTACAAGAGGTTGGATACGTTTGGACTCTTCAGCTTGGAGAAGAGACGACAGAGGGGATATGATAGAAGTTTATAAAATCATGAGTGGTGTAGAACAAGTTAATAGGGAATGGTTATTTACTCTCTCAAACAGTAGTAGGACTAGGGGACACTCCATGAAACTAACAGGTAGCAAATTTAAAACAAATAAAGTATTTTTTTCACTCAACACAATTAAGTTGTGGAATTTGTTGCAAGAAGATATGGTCACAGCCAGTAGTATAGTTGGGTTTAAGAAAGGGTTGGACAAGCTCAGCCCCGATAAGATGGAGGTGATGGTGGTGGGGAGAGCGAGGGAGGCGTCGGCCCCCGATTGGGGGTGTGTGTCCTCTTATAGCTCAGCAGGTTCTGAGTCTGGGGGATGATATTTGATGCGGATCTCTGCCTGGAGCGACAGGTGGAGGTAGTGGTGAAGGCTGCTTTCCGCCAGTTATATCTGGTGCGGAGGCTGCGCCGTACGTCTCCAGCCTGGACCTGGCCTCCCTCATCCATGCCTTTGTCACCTCGAGGCTGGACTACTGCAACGCGCTCTATGTGGGGCTGCCCTTGTTCCTGGTTCGGAGGCTGCAGCTAGTGCAGAATGCGGCGGCCCGTCTTCTGTCGGGGACGGGCCGTCAGGAGCACATAACACCTGTGCTCCAAACTCTACACTGGCTGCCAATAGCGTGCTGAGCCAGGTTCAAGGTTTGACCTATAAGGCCCTTCACGGTCTGGGCCCCTCGTACCTCAGGGACCACCTCGCCCTCTGCACCCCAGAACGGCTCCTTCAGTCTACTGCGGGTGCCTTCTTGGAGGTCCCCCGTGTTAAGCGGGGGGCCACAATGGAGAAGGCATTCTCGGTGGCCGCGCCATGCCTCTGGAATTCCCTCCCAGAGGAAGCTCACCTGGCCCCAAGCCTTTTAACATTCCGGCGAATTTGCAAAACCTGGCTGTTCGCCCAGGCCTTTGGGGAGTGTGGGGTTATCTCCCTCCACCCTTATTTATTGTATTAATCATTTTAGTGCTACCCTGGTTTTAATTGTTGTAATTTTATTAGTGTTTTTAAAATGTTTTATTATTGTATTTATATATATTTTTTTTAGACTGTTAGCTGCCCCGAGCTGTTTTCAGGAGGGGCGGGATATAAATTTGATAAAATAAATAAATAAATATAAATAAATTTTCTAGAAGATAGGTCAATTAGCAGCTATTAGTCAGGCAGGTATGGGGAATGTAACCTCTTACTGTCAGGAGTTGGGAGTGAACAATAAGGAATGGATTACCACATTGTGACTTGTTGGGTACTTCTTTCAGGTGACTGAGATTGGCCACTGTCGGAGACAAGCGCTGGGCTCGATGGACCATTGGTCTGACCCAGCATGGCACTACTTTTGTTCTGATGCTTCAGTTCTAGTTTCAATGAGTTCACACCGCATGTATGGGTACCAAGCTGTATAACTGACACAAACTTATTTTCCAATTTCTGCAGTCACTCATGATCAAATAATAAATACATAACTGAAATTTTAGCCACGTTCCCTAGAATGATATTTTTTTGGCATGAGAAATTTCAGCTTAAATTTAATTTTGTTTGGAAAACTCTAATAAAATTAAGAGCTTAAAAAGACACTGTCCCTACTAGTAGCCTAAGTATAATGCATGTCCTGCAGTACTCTGTTATGTACAATGACTATGGTGCCACCCTCCACAAAGACAAAGTTATCCAAGCTGCTCCTACAGATAATTTTGCCTATAAGCTTAAATTATTTTAAAAATATGATTAATACTTAGATAATTCATTTGGGGCGAAGAGGGAAGTGACTGTGAAAAAGAAAAGAAAGACTGAGTAGAGGGAGGTGTTGGGGAAGGAACTTGGGCAGAAAGGGGCGGAATGTGCGCCAGGGGAAGGAACTTGGGTAGTAGGGTTTTTGAGGGAGAGAAGGGATGGAGGTAGGAGGAGAGAGAAGGAAGGCTACACATTTGTAGCCCTTTGGGCACTGATAGGGAAACAGCTGCACATGCACACACGGCTGTCTGGTTACTCCAAGTCCTGACTTTTACCCAATCTCACATTAGTCCATTATAAAATGGAAATAAAACACATTTTTTCTGTGCACTTTCCTCATATTGTGAGATGATACTGCAATCTAGCAAGTTTATTGGAGAAAGGAGCTCATTTTCAGTCTTTGAGAAACCACAGCTGCTACTATTTTACACGTCTCCAGTGTATGTTTTTGCAGATGGTATGCAATAAATCAGCTAAACACTCCCTATCATCTGTTCTGATGCTTATAGTCCCAGTAGCACAAAAGCTGGATTCTAGTGAAAACAGGTGGAAAAAGATGGACTTAAGTTTATTTAACTAAGCGTTAAGTATCTGACATCATCATGTTTGTAAAATGGTGGTATAATATGGTGTAGCATGTTTTTCAGAAACTGAACACTTGGCAAGGTCAGCAAATGCTGTTCCACACATCTCACATTATCCCCATTTTTAAAGTGGACCAGCTAGGGGTCCCACCTAGCCTGTAAGTCCTAGAACAGTTAGCCAAGGAGTGAAAGCAATGCATTGCTGTGATACGAGGTTCCAGTAAATGGTGACCACCTGAGAGAAGCTACTTACATAGACTGCACTTCCTACTGAAAAATAGGATACTTCCTATATATTAGCACCTTTCAAGAAGGAATGTGCACTTGCCCCTGCATTTGCTGTAAATTTTAGTTATGACTTCAATGAGAGCAGGCATAGTTCCTAGGATTTTTCAACATTTTCTAATCCTAAATGTTGGAAGTGAACAGTTCTCAACCCTGATTTAATTTTAATTTTTTTTTTTAATTTTCGTTTTTAGATGGCATCTAGAATACTCTGTTCAGTTCTGGTCACTGATGGTCAAGTGCAAACTGAAACAAGTGCAAGGAAGAGCTACCAGGATGATTAGAGGAATGGAGAATCAGCTTGGCTGATTTATCTTTCAGTAAAAAGAAGGCCAAGAGGAAATAAGATCACATTGTACAAGTATATCAGGGGAGATAATACAATGGAAGGAGAAGATTTGTTCAAATTAAAGGTAAGTGTAGGTAAAAGAATTAACAGATACAACTGATTATAAATAAATTTAGGCTGGAAATTAGAATAAGATTTTTTATTACTAGAGCAGCTTAAGATTTTGTGAGAGATCTTTGGAAGATGTTATGTTTATGTAACTGAATCCAACCTTTTGTACTATATTTGTTTGGTATTATGCATTCTGTGCCTATTTTATGTTTGGCTAAGGATAATGCCACAAGTAAACGGAATTAAACTAGTTCACTATGAAAAGCATATTAAAAGCATCATGTGGTCACCTCCACCTCTACGTTGTTGTCATCTACCATGTCCCCCCCTCCCCTGGCTCCCACTCCTCTTTTCTCTCTGACTTTGACACATGGCTTACTTTCTTCCTTTCTGACGACAATATTCACATCCTCATTCTTGGGGACTTCAATATCCAAGTGAACTTCTGCTGCTTCCCGCTTCCTCTTGCTGACTTCTTTTGACCTTCGCCTGTGGACTAACTGCACGTTTGCCTGTGGACTAACTGCCACTCCCTTGACCTTGACTTATCAAAAAACTGTTTTCTCTCTGATCTCTCCTTTGACACCTTTCCTGTCTCTGACGATTACTTTGCTTCATTCCGTCTCTCTCACTTGCCCCCTTCCCCAACCTCGCACTCTTTCCGTGACCTTCAATCCATTGACCCTCTGGACTTTGCCTCCTCCCTCTCCCCCCATCTCTCATCTGTCTCCTCTACCATCTGCCCAGACTCTTCTGTCTCCGCCTCCAATGCATCCCTTTCTTCCACCATTGACTACCCTCTCGTGCCATCCTATCCATTGCATAACCCCCACCCCCCGTCCTTGGCTCATCTCTACCATCTGCCACCTCTGATCTTGCTCTCGAGCCGCCAAGCGCCACTGGTGGAAGTCTTGTGAGTTCGCTAACATCCTCCACTTTAAGTTTGCTCTTTCTGCATTTAGCAATCCTCTTTCCCTGGCCAAAGACTGCTATTACTCTATAGTAATCGAATCTCACTCCTGCATCCCCTGCCATGTCTTCTCAACATTTGCTTTCCTCCTGTAGCCTCCCTGTCCTTTCTCTCTGAACAGAATCTTCTCTTCTTCTTCTACAAGATTGATAAACTCTGCCTTGCTATTGTTTCTCAACCCTCTCCCTTCCCACTTCCTTCCCTGCTTTCCCCCCTCCTGCCTCTCTTCTCCTTCTCTCCATCTTCTCTTAATGAGGTCACATCCCTCCTCTCTTCATCCAACCCCATCCCCTCTCACCTCCTAACAGCAATTACCCCCACCGCTGCACCTTCTCTGCTACACATTCTCTTCCTCTCTACTGGGTCATTTCCACTGGCTTTCAAACACACCACCATCTCCTCTGTTCTTAAGGCGGCCACTCTTGACCCCTCTGGCCCTTCCAGCTATCACCCCATTTTGCTAGAGTGGGCTATCTACATGCAGTGTCTTGATTTCCAATCTTCAGATTCCTCCCTTGATCCCCTTCAATCAGGCTTCTGCCCTTTCCACTCCACTGAGACTGCCCTCGCCAAAATCACTGATGACCTTCTCTTAGCTAAGTCTAAAAGCCTCTACTCCATTCTTGTCCTCCTTAATCTTGTTGTGAGAGGGTTCGGGGTGCGATGTCACCAGTATGCTGATGATACTCAGCTGTACCTCTAGTTTTCAACTGACCCAGGTCCTGCTGTCTCGTTACTTTCCCAATGCTTGGAGGCCGTGGCGGATTGGATGCAGCAGAACAGACTGAAGCTCAATCCCGATAAGACAGAGGTGATGGTGGTGGGAAGGGCGGGGGAGGTGCTGGCCCCCCTGATTGGGGGGGGGTTTCGTCTGCCTGTTGCTCTTCAGGTTCGGAGTCTGGGGGTGGTTTTTGATTCGGGCCTCCGTCTGGATCGGCAGGTGGAGGCGGTGGCTAAAGCCGCCTTTCGCCAGCTGTATCTGGTACGGGGGCTTCAACCTTACCTCTCAGGATCCGATCTGGCTACTCTCGTCCAGCCTCATCACCTTGAGGCTAGACTACTGCAACGTGCTTTACGTGGAGCTTCCCTTCTTTCTGGTTCGGAGGCTGCAGCTAGTGCAGAATTCAGCAGACCGTCTCCTGACGGGGATAGGGCGGCATGAGCACATAACACCAGTGCTCTGCGCTCTGCACTGGCTGCCTATAGTGTACCAAGCCAGATTCAAGGTGTTAGTATTGATTTACAAAGCCCTGCATGGCCTGGGCCCCTCATATTTCGAGGACCGCCTCACCCTCCGCACCTCAGAGCAATCCCTTGGGTCCCCCGGGGGCGTCTTTCTGGAAGTCCCCCGTGTAAGACGGGGGGCCACAATGGAGAGAGCGTTCTTGGTGGCCGGGCCGCGGTTGTGGAACTCCCTCCCGGAGAAGGCTCGCCTGGCCCCAGGCCTGTTGGCCTTTCGATGCATCTGTAAGACTTGGCTGTTCACCTAGGTCTTCGGAGGGGAGGGTGGGGGGTGGGTTAGTTTTTGAGGGGGGTGTTTTAAATTTGTTTTAATTATTATATTGTAGAATTTTTTTGTTTAAAAATTGTTTTTCTATTATGTTGGAAGCCGCCCCGAGATGCCGTAGGCATGGGGTGCGGCATATAAGTATAAATTAATTAATTAATCTCTCTGCTGCCTTTGACACTGTTGACCATGGCCTCCTCCTGAATTCGCTATGCTCCCTTGGTTTCCATGATTCTGTTCTCGTCTGGTTCTTTTCATCTCTTTTGAACTGCTTCTTCAACGTTTCTCTTGCTCTGGTACCTCCTCTACGTTGCTTCCACTCTCTGTGGGAGTTCCCCAAGGCTCTGTTCTGTGTCCTCTTCTCTTCTCCCTTTACGTTCTTTTTCTGGGTAAATTCATTGAAACTCACGGCTTCCAGTATCACATGTATGCTGATGACACACAACTCTCTCTCTCCACTCTCACACTCTCTCCCTTCATCTAGTCTCGTATCACTGTCTCTCTAACATCTCTGCCTGGATGTCTCTCCTCCAAATCAAGTTTAATATGGCCAAGACCAAACTTCTCATCTTCCCCACAAAACATTCCCCTCCTACTTCCCTCTCAAATTCCCTCGAGTTCCCTGCTAGATCTCTCAGCCGCTTTTGACATTGTGGACCATGGGCTGCTGTTGAGACAGCTGCGTGACCTGGGGGGTCTGGACGGGACTGTTCTTGAATGGTTCTGCTCATTCCTCTCGGGGAGAAGCCAGTGGGTAGTGTTGGGAGCCGAAACATCTTGCCCCCGTGCTTTATCCTGCGGTGTTCTGCAGGGTTCCATTCTGTCTCCATTGTTATTTAATGTATACATGAAGCCTTTGGGGGAGGTCGTGAGAGGGTTCAGGATGCGGTGTCACCAATATGCTGATGATACTCAGCTGTACCTCTCTTTTCCAACTGACCCAGACCCTGCCGTCTCGTTGCTATCCCAGTGTTTGGAGGTCGTGGCGGAATGGATGTGGCAGAGCAGACTGAAGCTCAACCCCGATAAGATGGAGGCGATGTTAGTGGGGAGAGTGAGGGAGGTGTCGGCCCCCTTGGTTGGGGGAGTTCGCCCTCCTATAGCTCAGAAGGTTCGGAGTTTGGGGGTGATTCTGGACGCGGATCTCCACCTGGAGCGACAGGTGGAGGTAGTGGTGAAGGCCGCCTTCCGCCAGTTATATCTGGTGCGGAGGCTGCGTCCGTACGTCTCCAGTCCGGACCTGGCCTCCCTCGTCCATGCCTTCGTCACCTCAAGGCTGGACTACTGCAATGCGCTCTACGTAGGGCTGCCCTTGTTCCTAGTTTGGAGGCTGCAGCTAGTGCAGAATGCGGCGGCCCGTCTTCTGTCGGGGACGGGCCGTCAGGAGCATATAACACCTGTGCTCCAGACTTTGCACTGGCTGCCAATAGCGTGCCGAGCCAGGTTCAAGATATTGGTGTTAATCTATAAGGCCCTTCACGGTCTGGGCCCCTCATATCTCAGGGACCGCCTCGCCCTCCACGCCCCAGAGCGGTTCCTTCGGTCTGCTGGGGGTGCCTTCCTGGAGGTCCCCCATGTTAAGTGAGGGGCGCCTCTGGAATTCCCTCCCAGAGGAAGCTTGCCTGGCCCCAAGCCTTTTAACATTCTGGCGAATTTGCAAGACCTGGCTGTTCGCACAGGCCGTTGGGGAGGGGGTGGGTGGGTTAGGTATTTTTTTTATCCCCCGTCACCCTATTTATTGTATTTTTATATTATCCTGGCCTGTTTTTTGGTGTGTTTTTATGAGTGTTTTTATATATTGTTATACTTGTATTTTATATTTGTTAGCAGCCTCGAGCTGTTTGCAGGAGAGGCGGGATATAAATTGATGAAAATAAATAAATAAATAAATAAATAAATTCCACTGAGGGAGTCATCATTCAGCTGGTCCCTCAGGCACATAGCCTGGGATTCATCTTTGACTCCTCCCTTTCCTTTATGCCTCAGATCCAGGCTGTTGCTAAATCTTGTCACTTCGCTCTGTATAATATTGCTAAAATCTGGCCCTGCTTTTCTGTTGCCACCACAAAAACCCTAGTCACGCTTTAGTCATCTCTCACCTGGACTACTGCAACTTCCTCCTTACTGGTCTCCCCTGCTCTGATCTTGCCCCCCTCATCTCCATTCAGTGCTCTGCTGCCAAAGTCATCCACCTTGCCTGTTACTTTGACCATTTTCAGCCTCTACTCTCTGCTCTACACTGGCTCCCTTTACGTGAACACATTCAGCACAAGCTCCTGGTCTTCACCTTCAAGCCATTTCATGGCCTTGCTCCCCCATACCTCTCCACTCTTGTATCTCACCACACTCCTGTCTGGGAGCATCGCTCCTCCTCTGCACCCACCCTTGCCTGCTCACAACCCCTTTGCTCCTCTAAACATCTTTGCCCCTTCTCTCTTGCTGCCCCTCATGCCTGGAGCTCCCTCCCTGGATACGTTCATGCTGCTCCCTCCCTCCCAACTTTCAGATCCCTCCTGAAAACCTACCTCTTCCATCAGGTCTTCCCTAGCTTGTCATGAGTGAAAATGCGTCCTCTTTTCCCTTACTCAGAATCTAGTTCTCTGTAACTAAGGGTGAAAACAGACATGATGCTAACTACCCTTTAACCACTCTTGGTGGTCATTTATGCATGTTGCAGGGCTGCATAGAGCACCAATATAGCCCTGCAACATGAATAAATAACCACCAAGGGTGGTGAAAGGGTGGTTAGCGTCATGTCTGTTTTCACCCTTTGTGAAGCACATACACCTGCAACTTCTTAGCCTCATGAATGTACTCTTGTCTCTCTTGATGTTCACCACTCCCTTGTCTCTTACTTTGAAAGCTCCCTGGGGGTAGGGTCCTGTCTATAACTATTGATTGTACAGAACCAGGCACACTGGTGGTGTAATAATAATAAATAACAGCAGCAGCAAAAAACACAAAAACAGTTCATTGCATAGCGGGGGCAAAATGAGGAAGAGAATGTATCTTAAGTACGAGTCCACTGAACAAATGGCCACAAATTTACCACAGCCAGTGAAGTGGTGACAGCTTTTAAAATAAAGAGAGGTAATCGCTAGGGCTGAAGCGAGATCTCACCTAAGGCGAGTATTTCATTGAAATCCTGGTGCTCGATTCGTCCTGAGATGAACTGAGCACTGGGATTTCTTAACTGAATTCTTGGTGAGAAAAAAATAAAATAAAAATTACTGCGTATATGCAAATGACCATTGGACCATTTTGTACCTGTGCAATGGACTCCACCCTTAACTAAAATGGAGGCAATAGCGACACTGTCATTTTGGTTAAGGGTAGTGGCCTTTTTGCACATGTACATAACCTGGTGCTCATTTTGCACATGCACAATTCACTGCCCTTAAGCAAAATGGTGACAATGCTATTGCTGCCATTTTGGTTAAGGGCGGGTGCCATTTCAGTATTCATTTAAATTTTTTAAATTTTTATTTTCTTGCAGAGAAATTGCACTGGAGTCGTGTTCTCGGTGAGAACGTGATCCTGGTTCTTGATTTCTTAGCAAGAACTTGTGAGCAGCAATTTACTGTTTGTTTCAGCCCTAGTAATGGCCAAAGTATTAGCAATGCTTGGAATCGTGCCATGTTGACACTCGGGTAAATTTCCCTACTGAGTGTAGTTAGTATACTCTGCCACCACCACCACAGTTATTTGTAACGTGCTTAACCGCAGTGATTAGAGAGAGGTTGCTGCCCTTAGGATATTAGTATTTACAATGCCCTTAATGTCTTCTCACTCTTGGGTCATGTTTTGATGACAGAGGTAAACCAAAGTAACTACTCCACTTTGGTAGAGTTCAAACGAACAATGCAAACCCAACTAACTACTTCGATTAATTTTCTTGTTTTGTTCCTGAAGCGATCACGTGAACAGAACACGAAGCTGAATGATTTTCAGGAATAGGAAGAAAAATATGTACTCCTGAAAAATCAGAAATACACTCTCCCCTTTGATTTGTATTTCAAGTAACTGCTCATGTGAACACTTATCAGCATGAGAGTAATAACCTCAGTTCAGTGATCATTTCAATCTCACATAGGGGTGAAATGGACTCAGTGCCACGTTACCAAAAGGGAGTGGTTTTTGAATGGGCGGTGGCCATGCAGCTCCAGGGGCATCTGGACTGCATTGGTTTCCTTGACCCTTCACAGTCAGGCTTTCATCCAGGTCATGGCACTGAGACGGCTCTTGTGGCTTTGGTCGATAATCTGCACTGGGAGTTGGATAAGGCTGGTGCACTCTTCTGATTTTATTAGATCTGTCAACAGCTTTCGACACGGTTGACCATGAGATGTTGGTGACCCCCACCCCCCGCGGGACCATGCAGGCGTGGACGGGACTGTTCTTGAATGGTTCCGCTCTTTTCTAGCCAGTAGAACTCAGCATGTGGTGCTGGGGGAGTCTATATCATCCCACCAGGACCTCATGTGTGGAGTGCTACAGGGGTCTATTCTGTCTCCTGTTCAACGTGTATATGCAGCCTCTGGGTGAAATTGTGAGAGGGTTTGAGGTTGGGTGCATCAGTATCCTGATGACACACAGATGTACCTCTCATTTTCATCTGACCCAGACCCAGCCATCTCGGTGGTTACCCGTTGCCTGGCTGCGGTGGGGGATTGGATGACGTTAAGCCGTCTGAGGTTGAATCCCGATAAGATGGAGGTGATGCTGGTGGGGAAGGCTGAAGGAGTGGAGGCCCCCATTACTGATGGGGTGCGTCCCTCCTTGGTCCCCCAGGTCTGGAGCCTGGGAGTGCTCCTCTGTGCACAGCTCAGTCTGGATGCCCAGGTGGGGGCTGTGGCGAGGACCGCTTTTTGTAAATTACATCTGATCCATCATCTTTGGCCATATAATTCCAGTCCCGACCTGGCCACCGTCATCCATGCATTTATCACCTTGAGATTAGACTACTGCAATGCACTCTTTGTGGGGTTGCCCTTGGTGACGTCCTGGAGACTGCAGCTAGTGCAGAATGCAGCGGCCCGTCTCCTGATGGGGATGGTCTGTCGGGAGCATATAACACCAGTGCTCCATTCTCTGCACTGGCTGCCTATAGTCTACCGGGCCCGATTCAAAGTGCTGACCTTTAAGGCCCTTTATGGTTTGGGCCCTGCTTACCTGTGGGACTGCCTCAACCTCCATGTCCTGAATTGGCCGCTGTGGTCATCCGGGGGAGTCCTCTTGGAGGGCGTTCTCAGTGGCCGCTCTCCAGCTGTGGAACTCCCTCTCACTGGAGATCTGCCTTTCCCCGGATCTCCCCTCTTTTCGTAAATCCTGTAAGACCTGGTTGTTCCACCAGGCTTTTGGCGAGGGAGATGGGTAGTGGGTGGGGGGATGATGGGGGGGNGCATTGGGAGGGTTTTAGTCTGACCCTCTGATTGTTTATTTTAATTAATTTTAATTATTCTTACTTTATATTGTTTTATTATTATGTATTTTTATTTGAACGCTGTCCTGAGCTGCCATGTGGCAGGAGGGGGTGGATTAGAAGTATTAAAAATAAATAAATAAAAAATATGAGGGGGTTATGTTCATGTGGGGAATGAGGTGGAGGGGAGGGAGGGTTTTTCCCCACCTGCCATTTCTACTGTACTGCCTTTGGGGGTGCTGGGCTTGGGAAACCCTGTCTGGCTACCCACCTTCTTGGGTTCTTGTGGGCCCTTTGAGTGGTGTCATTTTTTTGGGGGGGGAAGCCTGTTTGGAGGGAGAGGAGGCAGGTATTAGGGTCATGTTGGGAAGGGGAGGTATGGCAGGGTGGGAGGATGGTTCGTCTGGACTACTAGGAGACACATTTGGTGTCTGTCCCTGTGTCCCACTCCCCCCTCGCCTTGGGATATCTGGGGGTTCAGGCCAGTAGGGAATCTGGTCTGACACTGATGCTGCTCAATGCAAGGTTGGTGGATAATAAAATATCTTCTTTCTATGATCTTACTCAGGATGAGGCTGCCAACTTCATGCATTAACGAGACCTAGCTGGATGAGGCATTTGAGCCTGTTTTGTCCCAGATGGTGCCAGGACCTGGGGCTGCAGAGTGGTTGTCATCTGTAAAGACACCTTGACCATTCGGAGGTATCTGGTGCCTGACTCACCCAACATGGAGTGTGGTGGGGTGGTGATGGTGAAAGCGGTTAGGGGCTGGGTTGGGAGAGGGGTTTAGGGATTTTATTTATTTTTATTTATTTATTTTATAAAATTTTACCCCGCCCCTCCTGCCATGCAGCTCGGGGCAGCTTCCAAGCATTAAAATACAGTAAAATCAGTTAAAAATTATCATAAATATTATAAAATATTAAAACAGGGTTAAGATACAGTCTAAAAAAATAATAATCAAAAATAGGTGGGGGAACTAAAAAACCCCACCCTACTCACCCCCTGGGTGAAGCTGGGGTGGGGTTCGGGAAAAGGTTACTGGGGAGTTTGGGGTTTTTCTGTTTTACATGTTTTTATATTATATTATTATTATTATTATTATTATTATTAACAAACATTTATATAGCGCCAGCAGTGTACCTGGCACTATATGCTGTTTATATGCTGTTTTGGCTGCTGTTAAATCCCCATACAGCCTGCAGGAGGTGGCCTGACCTTGCTACAATAAGAATATAGGAATATAGTCATTAACTGTTCTCTAGGGTTTCTTTGTTGCGGCTCCACCCCCTGGTTGTGGCCCTGCTCCAGCCTCCCCCTGGAAAATGAAAACCAAATACCACTTAAATAAACAAATTAACTGTTTGCTGGAACAAGACCTTTGTTAGAGACTCCTCCTGAGTAAACTCTTTTGAGGTACAAAGCCATACACTCCAACATTCCCTTCCATGAACCCATGGGTCATGGGGTGTTAGCAGAACCGATGGCGGAGCACTGCCATCACAACCTGACCCAGGTTGGGAACTTGTGGCTAACATGGTCCTGACTGAGTTGGGCCACACAACAAATGTGCTGGTGGTCAGGTTGCCGGGGAGCCATACAAACATGCAGCCAGCCAGCCCACCCCCACACTGCTCCCAGCGCTCCACCCTCTGCCATGATGGGCAGCTATGGTGGCCAATGATGGCTGCCATGGTGGGGCCAATCCGGGCCAGGTCACGGCAGGCCATAAACAAATGGTATAGCCTGCTGTGGCCCAATCAGGCAGATGGTAGACCAGACTGTGACCTTGGAAGTCTCCAGGATTGCAGCCCAGGCTCGTCACTGACACACCCAGGAGCAAGTCCAGGAGAACATCTGGCGGTGTACCAACAAACGTGCTGGTGGTGCATAGGCCAAAGCAGGTCTGGGCTGACCAAAGCAGGATACCGTCACATTTCTTAACACCCATTATGTAAGTTAAACTTTTGCAGAAATTTGCAGAAATTCATCCTCTTGAGTTCCCAAAGTGTTGATACTGATGGAAGGGAGGGAGTGACACAGTAGACATACCAGAACGATGAATACTTAGCCTCAGAACATTGAAACATCAAGTCTCTGCCCTAAGAGACTAGAATGGACAATGGGAGGGGCACACAGGAAGTGACAGTGATACATTTCTGAAGCTGAACCTTCCTACCCCTACCCTCCTTCAGCCTCCCCCTGTCGTGGGGCCCATAAATCCTAAGTCCTGTTCTCTTAAAATTTCCCTCTTTTTTATTAATTGCCTCATGACCAATGAAGTCATATATCCACAATAAAGTATCTTTTCAAATTTATTTCTGCACTGCAATTTTGAGTGTACTTTATTGTGAGTTCTGCAAAGCCTTTCAGAATACAGGTTGTATAAAAGATGCTCTACAAAACACAGACTATTGTATTGCAATTAACCAATAAGAGCAAGGCTATTGTCTTTACAAGAGAACTATAGCCTCCATATTTTTTTCTTAAATTGGGAACTGGAGAGGCATACAATGGATTCTGCAATCTCTACGGTGCAGCTGGAAAGCTATCCAAGGTAAAGGACATCAGTACGTAAATGTGTAGTTCTGTGTTCTTATTGTGAAAATAAAACATGGAATTCTTGGAACTGTAATTGAAGCTTAATTTCTTCACTCAAAAGCTACCAAAAACATGTAGGCTAATGTACTACTTAATGACCTCACCGTGATAAAAAACCACACTGTTTCTCACTCACCCGTGGTTGTAGATATGTTGATAGACTGCGTACACAGCACTCTCCATTTGGAAATAAACTTAAGTGTCAGGTTCCTTCTGAATACCACCCACCCACCCACCTGCTACTGCCATCCTATTGATGACTCCTCACAACTGCTCTCATATTTTAACAATTTACACGGAAAAGCTAGGGAGCGCTCACAGATTCTGAACCAAGCATAGGTAAATTATTCAAGGTTGCCAGAAATCACACAGGTGTTCTAATTAAAACAGTAGAACTATTCAAAATGAGAGCAATACAAGCCCGACATCCAGAGTAGCATCTCTCTGAAAAAACATCATTATAGATAGTTCTTTATGGCCATACGTGGAATTGTCTGTGTAATGGCAGCTTTGTTGGCTCGAAAAATGCAGCTAGCCCACTATTCAAAATGTGTAATAAATCAATGTTTGTTGGGATACATCACAATAACAAAACGCAGTTTAGGTCATTAATCATTGTGTGCTCTTATCCTTTATTAAAATGATTGCTAGGATGTTCGCATTTATGTTTTAAATATAAATATAAATTAATACTATTGCACTTTATAAAAAGTGACTTGTACCTGGAGATTTAAAATCTTTGCAAATGCTGTTTTTCTTGTTTGTTTATTTACGGCATTTTGCCAAACACAAATCACAAGTAAAAATCATAAAGACATATCTAAGCTGTCATTGCTTGCCGGGCGTACGTCTCAAAGGATCGGGGCCCTATTCAGTAGTCTCTTAGAGAATCCGCTTTCAAACCACTTTTACTTACATTGCCCTCCTCCATACAGTCGCTCTGTACCTTGCTCCACTCACAGTGGTCCCCACGTCTCTCTTCAGGCCCCCTCGGGCCAGCAGTCCTTCCTGTTTCCCAGCAGAACCCTTCAGCAGGCTCCAGCCTTGGACCGAGGCCCTGCAGCCCTTGCTTCCCCAGCTCTGACCCTTGCCATGTCCTTGCAGCCTGTTACCCACTGGCTTTACCCCTCTTAGCAGGAGAGCTCTTTCAGAGGTCCTGCTTGTTCACTTGGTGTCCCTCCCTCAAGCACTGACCTAGCCTCAGCTTGGCTCTTCCTCTGGGCTGGCTAGTGCTATGCTCTAACACAGCTGCTACCCAATGCGTGGTCCTTCTACTAGTCCAGCGCCTGCAGCTCTGCTTGTGCAGCCCCCTGTGCTGGTGCTAGCTGCCTTAAAGGAACAGTAGCTCACCTGGACTCTGGCCTGCCACAATCATTTCAAAGTTTTAAAATATAACCAACTTCATAATTCTACAAAGAATTTTTAAAAAATATCCTATTTCCCCATATTACCTTCTTGGCTGACATCTTTTCCTTCATTTTCATGCTAAAAGCAAGGATTCCCAGAGCATAAATTACTGGTAGTGAATAATTTGCTAGGAGCATACTGTCTTTTGTTCTTTCATCCAAAAATATTTTTTTCCTTCCATTGGTGCTAACCATTTATCTAATTTTATGATAAAATGAACAAGCCCATAAATAACAATAAATGTACTCATGAGGTCTGCTCCACAATTACAAGTTCTATCACAATATGGAACTTTCCCGCATCTTCCTATTAAAACTAGTTTCCATTTGTGTAAGTCTAAGGTTAGTGATAGCTTCCCTTCATTTGAAGTCAGGGTTTTTCAAATATGGCTCCAAACAAAAATCATGTTCTACAAACTTTAACATGGGGAATCGTGAAGATAATTTGACTGCACTCAAATAATTAAAAAAAAAAAAATTCCTGAAAAAGTACCCTCACCTAAAACAGTGTAAATAGGTTTATAATACCTAATTTGGCACATAGCAATGCACTAGAAATATATTTGTCCAGTATGAGGATTTCCCCCCCCATATAATAATTTTGAACACATTCCACATAATTACATCCCATTAAGTCCAACTTCCATAATTCAATCCCATACAATGCAGATGATACCTTCACTTGGATTTTTTTCATAACCAAACATATTTTCCGCCTTTTATAAAACAGAGCTAAAATACCATTCATAGCTTGTTTAGCTTTTCTCGTTCTGTCATTCATATGTTTTCTCCAACTCTCATTCTTTTGCAATGTTATTCCCAAATACATCAGAGAAGAAACTTCTATCATCTCTTTGTCAATACCATTTATTGTTGCTTTTATTTACAATTTATTAGCCTGAGAATAATTATAAAATTTGGATGTCTATTTTCATATGTGTTTATTCCTCTGCATATGAGACAAAATAAAAAGAGGGTGTGAACATTAACTTCCTCCAAACTGCACTTTAGAACTGAAAAACAAATTAAACCATTATTAGTTATTAATTATTATTATTATTATTACCCCACCCATCCTGCCAAAGCAGTGGCTCAGGAGAGCTTACAATATTAAAATACACAATGTAAATATAAATATAAATAATAAATACAAATACATAAAATACCGCCCAACCCTACACCAGCCCCCCAACCTCCTAGCTCACCTACCCCCCCCACCCCTTGCCAAAAGCCCTTGTGAATAAATCTGTTTTGCACTGCCTCCTAAAGGTGCTCAAACCTGGAGATAAACAAATCTCCCGGGGAGGGAGTTCCACAGCTGTGGAACAGCAGCCAAGAACGCTTCTCATCATGGAGACCTAGTTAAAAACTGGTATCTCCAGACAGGCATCCCCGGAGGACTGTAAAGTCCACAATGGGATACCGTAGGCTAGGCGATCTTCCAGATAAGTGCATCCCAAGCTGTTTAGGCTTTAAAGATCAGAACAAGCACCTTGAATTGTGCCCAGAAGACAATAGGCTACCAGTACAAATTCCGGATCACTGGTGTTATGTGCTCCTGGTGACCCATTCCCGTAAGGAGACAGGATGCTGCATACTGCACCAGCTGCAGCTTCTGAACAGTCTTCAAGGACAGTCTGATGTATACCACATTGCAGTAGTCTAGCCTCGAGGTAACGAAGGCATGGATGATGGTTGCCAGATCCATATCAGAAATAAAAGGCTGCAGCCTTCTCAACAGATGGATTTGGTGAAAAGCACCCCTGGTCACTGCCACCACCTAAGATTCCAGGTGTAGCGACGGATCCAGGAGCACTCTAAAGCTGCAACCCGAGTGACCTGGGGGGCCAGGCCCCCATCAATAACCAGGGTCCCAATCCTTCCCAAGTCACAAGGCTGGCCAACCATAATCACCTCAGTCTTGTCAGGATTCAACTTCTGTCGAATCACCCTCATCCAGTCCCCCACTGCAGCCAGGCAACAGGTAAGCACTGAGACTGCAGGACCTGGGTTGGATGAAAAAGAGAGGTACAGCTGGGTGTCATCAGCATACTGATGACACCTCATTCCAAGCCTCTGAACGATCTTGCCCAGCAGCTTCATATACACATTGAGCAAGAGGGGGGACAAGATGGATCCTTGCAGGACCCCTACAGGGGAGATCCCGAGTTGACGACGAGCAATCTCTATCACCATCTGCTGAGACCTTCCCAACAGGAAGGAACAAAGCCATTCAAGAGCGGTCTTGTGCAGCTTCGCCAGATCCTGCAGCCGAGTTAACAACACCTTGTGTCAAAACCTGCTGCTAGATCTAATAGGATCAACAAGGTGGAAGTCCCTCTGTCAATCTTCAAGTGTAGATCATAGACCAAGCTCACAAACGCAGTCTCCATACCATGTCCAGGATGAAAGTCAGACTGAAAGGGATCCAGGAATCCAATAGCATCCAGATGGGCCTGGAGCTGATGCACCACCACCTGTTCAATAACCTTCCCTACAAAGGGAAGGTTAGAGAGGGGCCGATAGCTGTCAGGGGAATCAGTGTGCAAGGATGGTTTCTTGACCAGAGGCCGGACAATCGCCATCTTAAGGGAGTCCGACATCCTGCCCTCCCTAAAGGAGGCACTGACAAACCCAGCTAGCACTGACCCTAACATCTCCCAGATGGCTTTCACCAACCAGGATGGGCATGGATCTAATTCACAACTGGTGACCCACACAGCCCCAAGTATATCATCATCATTGGTGGGTGGTAATGACTGAAATTGATCTGAATAAAAAGGGCAAGGCTGGACCCCCACAGTTCCAAACTCTGACTCTGCAATAGAAACCATTGTGCCAACGTTGTGGTGAATACGAGCAACTTCAAAGTAATCAATAAAAATATCACACACAGCATTAGATTACTCCATTTCTTGGCAGAGACAGGGCGGATTAACCAGACCTCTCGCCACCTGGAAAATCTCTGCTGGACACTTTGCAGATGCTATGCTAGTGGCAAAGAAAGCCTTCTTTGCTGTCATCACAGCCACAGCGTAGTCTTTCAAAAACTATCTATGCTGCAGTCAGTCTGATTAAGTGCAAGTCGAGCGCCACCTGTGCTCTAACCACCTACCCTCCTGCTTCAGCCACCTCAGGTCCTCCATATACCACGGGGACCTGTATTGGTGCAGCGGTGGGAGAGGACACCTGGATGCCACCATGTCGATGGCCTTGGTCAAGATGCCATTCCACAGGACGACCAGGTCATCGACAGAGCAGCCATCAAGGTCAGTAGGTAAATGCCCCAGACACTTCTGGAATCTGATCGGATCTGTAAGTCTCCAAGGGCGGACCAACCTAACCGGTCCAGCACCCTGATGGGGGCAAAGGAGGACCAGGATCCAAGCCTTCGGGAGGTAATGATCCAGCCATGTCAAGGGTGTTATATCAACACCCCCAATAATTGGAACCCCCATTTCCAGGCCAGTGCAAAACATCAAATCCAGTGTGTCCCCCTTTTCATGTGTTGGGCTCATGGCTGCCATGGAGGCCATAAACTCCTGCTCCGCTCCTAAAAGGTTGACCTCGGTGTGAACGTTGAAATCCCCCAAAACAATAAGTTTGGGTGATCTCAACTCCACTTCCGAGACCAGCTCAGCTAGAGCAGTCAGGGAGGCTGCAGTGCAACGCGGTGCTTGGTACACTAACAGAATCCCCAATTTATCCCCACCCAAATCAAACACAAAATGGACACACTCCATATCGGATGAGTCAAGCAGCGGATACCTCTGGAAGGACAAGGAATCCCTAAAAACCACAGCCACACCGATCCTCCCCCCACCAAGCCCCCAAGCCTATGCTGATGCTGTATAGAAAACCTGGCCGGCATCACCTGAGCCAGAACAGGTCCATATGGCTCGTCCAGCCAGGTCTTCATGATACACACGAGGTCAGCAGCCTCATCCAGGATAAGCTTCTGGATGTTAGTTGGTCTATTAGCCAATGACCTTGCGTTGAATAACATCAGTGTCAGCTCGGGGGCCTTACTGACCTCAACCCCCAAATATCCTGAAACAAGGTGTGTGTGTGTGGGAGGGGAGAGTGGTCTTCCCTGACATTCCCAATGGCAAACCTTCCCCTTCACCATACCTTTCCATAACCCACACAACCTCAACAGCTGCTCCCCTTCCTGTCCCCCGAAGTCCTGAAGGGGCAGATGACTGGGGTGGATCCTCTTGGCCCAGCACCCCAGGAGGCAAAGTCACAAGAGGGGCAGAGAAGGATAACCCCCTCGCCCCCAACCCTTCCCTTAACCCAACCAACCCACTCTCTTTCCCCCTCTCCCTACAGGAACCCCCCCTCTCACTGGTGGACCCTGACCAGAGAGCCCTACCCACCCTCCCACTATGAGCACATACCCCCCCTCAAAGAGGGCCATCACACATCCTCCCCTCCCCTGCCTTCCCCTATGCTCATAACCCCTCCTCTCATAGTGCAGCTGGGACACTCCCTCCCACCCAGTTCCCCCTGCCTGTACCCCCCTCTCACTCCCCCATATACTTGTCCATGCCCCCCTCTCACAGGGAGGTAAAGGCACCATACCCGAAACCCAACCCTCCATATTTAGACCCTTCCTTCCCCACAAAACCCATACCTCTCCCACCCAGCTATTCCGTACCACCTAATAACCCTAAATACAGTGCAGGTGCTAACAAGCAACCATTGTGCACTGCCCTTGTGGAGCTAATCTCAGGCCTGTATTGGTCTGACATCCATTTTTAAAATGGGTAAAAAGTTGCTATTCTGTCAACTTTGTTCATGCTATTAGAAATAGACAGTGAAGTCATGAGGGTTGGTTCTGATACACAAGGATGATAGGATCCAAACTGAAATATTTGGTAACTGGAAGAATTCAAGGTGAAATCAGTTCTTGGTCCTCCAGCTGCCAGCATGAACCAAGATATGGCATATGAGGAACTTTCAGGGAGGGCATCATTAACTATCCACTTTAATTTG
The DNA here is from genome assembly GCA_003113815.1 of Sphenodon punctatus. NCBI lineage: Eukaryota > Metazoa > Chordata > Lepidosauria > Sphenodontia > Sphenodontidae > Sphenodon > Sphenodon punctatus. The sequence goes on along the minus strand of QEPC01011062.1, from coordinate 191,761 downwards.
GTATCCATCCACTACAGAGAATATACAAGGCCTTGCTTCCATAATCATCCTTAGCTCCTCTCCAGCTCAAAGCATCTATTATAGGTTTCCACAGAAGAAGTATGTGGCCAGTGTGGTTCTGGTTCTCCACACATAATTCTTTCAATTAACTTGAGTTATTCTTAAGTAGCCTTTCTGATAGAATTACAAATGGCCTCGGCAATGCAGAAGATTAACCCTAAAGAAGAGCTGAAGCCACAAGGAAATATTATCCAGGGAAAGTATTCAAGAGGTTGCTAAGGGGTTACCATATGGTGCAACAGTTCAGTTTTCACAAGGCACCCTGTAAACCTCTCCCCTCAAGGTGCTTTCCATGGCATTTCAAGCTAGTTTTGTGATAGTAGTACTAGTACCACAGCAGTAGCGCGATACCTTTTATTGGACCAACGACAGTCGGTGGAAGTATGCAAGTTGGTGGAGAGTCCTGTGAGGTCTGAAAGCTACCAACTGTACTAGGTCCAATAAAAGATATCACTGTCTCATGACACTTTCTGAGATGTCTTTCTCAAACTGTTTTTTCTCAAACCAGATATCTGCAGACAGGATCTTATCTCTCTGTTGTGGGATCAACCTCAGCTAAACAATTACAGGATCCCATTGTTATTTCAAACAAGCTCTTTGCTGAATGGTTTTTAACAGTTGTGTGATAGGGGTGACATGGGATGCTGCTTGATAGTCAGATCTTACACTGACAACTTTGCAGGTTAATGACATAGGCAGAAACAAAAACTCTCAACCAGTCATCTCCCCTGCCACAAGAGAGAGGCTGTTCATTGTTTTTTTTTAAATGGAAATCCTGTAAAAATATGAATTAACACTGTTGAAAAGAGCAAGCACAAATGTTATAATCAATTGCAAAAGGACAGACAGTGCCAGCTGCTGCCAAGGTACACTAACACTTTCTGGAAGAATGGGATAAAAATTCCTTACCATCAGAAATTTGATAAATTAGGATCCAAGTCTGATTTAAGATATGCCACCAAACAGATCCCCCTTCTAGAGCTGAGTCAATTTACTTCTTGGCCCCTTATTCATATGTTTCCTTTTCTTCATGAAAGAGAAAAAACCACCTGACCACACTGGAACGGAATGGTACTGCTATACAAAAAATACTTGTATGGAAACTGCCTAGTCACAGGGTAACTCTTTTACTTGGAGCTTCAAAGTGACCGTGATTTGGGAATACTTTGGAGATCAGAACCAGACATCCCTGTCATGAGGCAGCAATTTAAAAATAAGTTTCCTTTATGGCTTTTCTGTGTTCCCTACAAAGGATTAACACTAAAAGTTAGGATGCCAGGTTCACTGGCTCCTATTGGATAAACAGAAGCACTGTAGCACTGCCCATTAAAAACAGGGAACAGGACTTTCCACAGCTGCAGCTAGATAAAGGTCTTGCAATTACTTCAAGTCCAGTGTAGTGTAGTGGCTAAGCCTGCACTGCCTGGACCAGGAGGTAGGGGGAGGTCCTGGTTCAAGTCTTGCCTTAGCTAGAAACTCACTGGGTGACCTTGGGCCAGTCACAATATTCTCTCAGCCTAACCTACCTCACAGGGTTGTTGAGAGGATTAAAAGTTGTGTTAAAATTGTTCTATATGAAGCACCATGAGTGCCATGACAGGGGACTGCAGTTTTTGAGGCTCTCAGTAACTACTAGGGATGGGACTCTGGGCAAAGTTTCGGTTTCGGTTCTCATGAATTTCGGTACTATCGGATCTTTTGCATTGATTTTTGTACCGGATTTTTAACACTGCGTTTTTTCAATGGGGGACAAACCGCAATGTTAAAAATCCGGTACAAAAATCAATGCAAAAGATCTCATAGTACCGAAACCGGAAAAAAAAATCTGATTAATCCAAAATGGCCATTTTGGGGTACTTTCGGTTTTATCCGAAACCGAAATTCCCATCCCTAGTAACTAGTATATTACATAAAGGAGGAATCAAAAAGTCTACTAGTGAAAGCAATGAGAAACTGCAGCCAACTTGTCCCCCTTTGGTATCAAAGGCAGCCAAAGCTTCAACTTGCTGCCATCCCTGTCTCCCCTCCCTGTCTTTAGATTGTAAGCTCTCGGGCAGGGACCGTGTCTATCTTGTTTTTTTGTAAAGCGCCAGGTACATCGTTGGCACTATATAAATGCTTATAATAATAGATTTGGGGCACTTTTAGACGTGCCTCCAATCTTGCAAACTTAAAAATCCGCTTTTAGCAACCATGTGCGGGTGGAGTTTAGAGGTGCCTCCCCACACCAGAAGTCGCCTGGCTGCCGCTGGAAACAGCGGCACTGAACAGCTCACATATTCTTTTGAAAAACTGATTTGTGAAACCCTGATATTGAGGTTTCACAAATCTGGTTTTCAAAAGAACGTACGAGCTGCCCAGTGCCGCTGTTTCCAATGGTGGCTGGGTGATTTCTGGTGCAGGGAGACATGTCTAAACTCTAACCACTCGAGGTTGCTAAAAATGGATTTTTAAGACTGAGAGACTGGAGGCACATCTAAAAGTGCCCTTTATTGAGAAACTTTAATGTTAAGGATTAGTGTCTTTTAAAATTTTTAAATGATTGGTTATTGTTAAATTTAAGTTTCCCCAGCTTCAGGATACTTAGTAATGTTTCCCACAATGGCTTCTCCCTCCTAACACTGACAGTTTTGCGTGGTTATGTAAGTTTCAATTCTATTGTATTTGTTCTTTCCTAAGTTCTTTCTCTTTCAACCACACTCAATTTTCACCACACAAGTTCACTAAGTACCACTTCTTGACCAGTTTCTGTTGCGTATACTCTGGCCTCATTCACACAAAACTCCTCCCCATCTATTCTCCCTCACTTGACTCCCTCTACCTGAATGCAGTCTCCACAAGCTCTTTGGCCCTTTTCAAATTGATGCCCCTCTGCCTCTTGCCTTCATGAGTGTGTGTATGGGGGTCTGTTTGAATGCCGTGGCGGGTACAGGGGGATGGATGGGTGTCCATGTGAATGCTGCGGTCGGTAGGTGAGGGTGCATGTTATTATTATTTATTATTAACAAACATTTATATAGCGCCAGCAGTGTACCTGGCACTTTACAAAGTAATAAAATAGACACGGTCCCTGCCCCTAAGGCTTACAATCTGAGAGACAGGAGCTGGGGGAGAGACTTAGGAAGGGGAAGAGGGAGAGACAAGGGGTCTAACATTCATGAAGATGCGAGGTCTCAAGTGCACGTACTTGGCTTGGTTACGATGAGAATGACATCGTATGTGCACTCCTGCGCTCCACCTATCACCCACGCATGGAGCTACGGTCACCAATGTCAGGTTCTCCGTGTGTGGGTGTCCGTGGGAACACATCCCAATGCACCGCCCACCCATCCCCCCACGCACCTGCGCCGTTTGAAGAGGGCCTTAGTCCCTTTTTGCATGGACGGCTCCACTTGCCCACATGTGTGGGTGGGTGGGCGGGCATTCATGAAATAGCTGTGGCGGGGTGGTGGTGCTTCTGCAGCTCATACACAGAGCAACAGGCACCAACGGTGGATGCTCTGTGCGTGGAGATGGGTGGGTGTCCATGGGATGGGCTGCCCATACATTGCCCACCCGCCACCGCCTCCACCCATTCCCCATGGGCAGTCAGCTTGAAAATGGCCTTTGTCTTTTCCCTTCAAGGCTTCTCATGGTCTTTCTCCCCACTTTCTTTCTGCTCCTTTTCTGCTACATTCCCACCTGGGAGCTGTCACTTCTCATTTCTGAACAACCACAGAGGCATGGCCAGAGAATCCTAGAGCAGGGACTCTCTTCTCCATTCTATGCCAGCCCCACAACATTGCAGTCAGGGCTATCACAAGGCATTCTCCATGCTGTTAGTATTATGCGAAATACTAAAGGGAAGTAGGGAGTAATGTGGCCTGTGAAATGCAGGGGCATCAGCAGATGTGACACTCTGGCCATTTTTACACGGACACCCCCACCCACCGCTGGGTGAGTTCGGGCAGGTGTGCGGTGAAGCGTCCATGTAAACAGGCTGGCGGTGTGCGCTGGGTGTCCGCCCCTGTGAACACCACGGACAGTGGGTGTGCTTGTGCGCGTGCGCTTCTGACTCACCCATCACCCACCCATCTCCACACATGGAGGCATCTGGAAAAACGGAGGCGGCTCCGAGCATGGAGATGGGTGTGTGCCCATGTAAAAGAACACCCAGACACCTGCACCCACTGTGGCAGCGCACCCATCCCTCCACCCACCCCCATCCATGTAAAAACGGCCTCTGTCTCCACACGTTGTGGTACCCATGGGGGCAAATATGCTCTGCAGTAGTACTCCTGATGAAGTTCAAGGTCCTCTGTGTTTTTGCTGTCATCCTGTGTATGCTGCCACCCTTTGGACTCTGACCAGAAAGCAAACTTAGGCACACCCATGATTAATCATGCAGACAGGAACGAGAGTGACATCAGAAAGTTCCTATGTCTCTATGTGGAGTGGCTGGGTGGTGGTACCAGACAGACATTGATTCTGTATTGTGTTTTTGGCTGCTGTGCAGGTCTCCTGATCTGGACAACAAACCCCATGCAAACTCATGTTTGCTGTGGGTCTCTCTACATATATCATTTGTCACTGTGTTATGTATTGATTAGGCAGTTTGGCCATGATCAGAGACACAAGCAGGATGAGGCCTGGACAGCTCAGTTCAGTCAATTTCATGCATAGGCCTCAGGCTGGCACAAATCAACAAGGCCCATGAGAATAAAGTTGTAAAACTCCCCACTCTAGCAGAAAATGCATCTCAAAGGCCACAATAACAAGCCACAGACAGTCACTATCTCTGAGAACACAGAAAAAGGCCTGAGAGAAACAAAGAGGGTTTGTAAGAAAGGGAGGTAACCTCCCCTACAACCAGGCAGCAACTCCCTAAAACTCCCTAAAACAACCAAAATAGCTTGGTGGCTATGCTCCAAGTGATATAATAATGAATAGTCAGCTTATTCTCTACACCTGGCAGAGGGGACCCTGCAACATGCATTCTTAATAAATAAAACTATAAAAGGAAACGCCCAGGCCCTTATCTCTTGTCATTGGCGCTTGCGACTACTAGCATTGCAGTAAACCTGCGTGAGCCTTTGACCCTAACCATCACTCTCAAAGATCCAGAGACTCCTGCCCAGCTGCCTGCTGGGCCCCCTTCCCTTCTCCTCTAACCAGCTTGCGTCTCGCACCGTGGCCTCTGACACATAACGTATCCTAGGTTGGGTTACTGGGGTTCACAACTAGTAACACACACTGCCATGTCCAGATGTTAAGTGTCTATCCAATAAAACTGAGTTGTACCCACATACTTTGGCTTGTTTATTGGCAACCTTCGATCCCGTTTGGGGTAAACTGAGGCAGCAACCTCATTTATTTCCTAACAACTGTTCCAGCCTCCTAACTTGGAGCAAGCATTACATTTGTTTCCTCAAACAAAGGAGTTAGCCATGGTGTAAACGCAGGTTTGTGAGGGTTTGTTGCTCAGAACATATTGGGGCAATTCCTCAGGAGACCTGTGGAACAACCAAAAACATGATACAAAATGAATGTCTGGTCAATGACCCCACCCTGCCACTGGGCACTGGTCAACCAGGCACCACAGAAACATATGAACTTTCAGATGTCACTCTAGTTCCTGTCTTCATGATTAATCATAGATGTTCCTAAGTTTGCTTTGTACTTGACAATTCATTTATGAGCTGCTGGCTTTGTCAATTTCAATTGGAGTTTGAGGGCAAGTTGAAGGCTGGGCAGACTGGCTTCCTTATTTATGCTGCCACTCAGTGGACTTCCCCATCCCACTAATGGGAGCATAGGGTAGCAGCAAAAACAGAACAGCTTTAATTTATGGTCAAACTACTCTGCCACAGAAGGATGTCTGATGAAGTGTTATGATATGTCAATTGAGGGGTTACTTAGACTGTTGATTTGTGTTGAATTGTAATTGTTATTGTTCTTTAGATGTTTTTTGCTTTTGTTGTCAGCCGCCTCGAGTCGCCATAGGAAAGAGAAAGCGGGGTACAAATAAAAGTTGATGATGATGATGATGATGTCATGGGCAATACGAAGGAGCGCATTTGCTTTGTGGGCACCATAACCTGTAGACACACATTCCACGGCTTCCTCCTAGGATTAAATGAACAAACATAACATTTGCCCCCATGTTAGGCTGCTGAAATGGTAGCGAGCGTTATGCATAGCAAAGCCCACTGCTACAAGGCAGATTAAGGAACATATGGTTAGTCTGCAAGGAAGAAAGGCATTCTGTGAATAAGGCTCCTGTTTTGCAATGTCATCTACATGATCTGAGAACACCTAATGGCATCCTCCCATCCAGTGCTATCAGAAGCCTTTTTTACATGGCTCCACTGGGTGGAGGGGCTGTGGGCGCGCCGGTGCGTGTGCGATGGGTGGATGGGGCATGCATACGGGCGCACACCCACTCCCCCCACACAAAGCAACCTCAGTTTTTCTCAGTTGCTCCGTGAGTGGGGATGGGTGTTAGGCGGGAGTACGCATGCACCCTCGCTCATCACCCACGCTGTGTCCTTCACATGGGGCTCACCCACTCATGAACACCCAGGGTGTTCATGAATGGGAGAGCCCCGTGTAAAAAGGGCCAGAGTTATATGCACTGCACTAGCCCAACACAGAAAAGAGTAAGAAAAAACAGCCGAAGTTTAAATACATTTTTTGCCTGCTGTATTTTAACATAAATTTTTTTATGAATTTTAAGTTTTGAGTATATTTTAACTGTGGATTTTATAAAAACGGCTTCTGTGTAAGCCGCCTCAAGCTGCTCTGTGAGCAGGAGAGTGCGGGGTAGAAGAGAGTCGAATGAATGAATGAATATAAAAATTTGTCTTCTGTTCCCAAATGTTCGTAGCCAGCATTTGCCCCATTAAAGATAGCTTTCAAAAAAGTGTTATACAAAAGAGGACTCCACCAAACACACACAATCATGATGGGAAAGACAAGCAGCTCTAGAAATAAAGCAGACTCATATGCTGTATTTCATTTAGAAAGCAGTGTATTTCAGACTTGGGCCCTTTTTACACAGGCAGTGGTGGGTGGGGGGATGGGTGGAGGTGGGTGTGTGTCCTTTCCCACAGATAGACACCCATCTCCACCCACGGAGCCTCCTCCATTTTGTCAGATGGCTCTGTGGGTGGAGATGGGTGTTATGCGGGACACCCATCGCCTGTAGTGTTTGCATGGGCAAACACTGACTGAACACCCCCACCACGTCGTTTGCACTGATGCCCCCATGGGTTTAACACCCTCCTGCACACCCTGTGGGGGTGAGTCTGTGTAAAAAAGGTCTTAGAGATAGTATATTGGCCATAGCATGAGTTGTCATGGCAACTTTTCTACTGCTTGTAGAGACACTGTCACATTCAAACAGATTTGAAATTGATTAATTTTGTAAAAAAATAATAAAAATAAATAAGATTTTTGATAAACAGCTTTAAACCAGAGGCTCTGCAGGCTTTAATTTAAGAAGTGTCTTTGTCTTTATTTAAGTTTCCCCAACTTTAGAGTAAGTGAAAGAAATCACTCTTACACAGATCAGTACCCAGGATTCCCACAGACCTGGAAGAAATGTGTTCTAGCAGCAGGACAGGGGTCATCTTATGTTTTGCTGGTAGTTAACATAGCAGAGATACTGAGTTTATGTCGGATGGTTTTGCTTCTCCAACTAGTGTGAATTAAGATACTCAGGAGGGAAAAATTGTCACCGAAAACATTACTAATCAGTCACTGAGATTTTGTATGGTCATGTAAGTTTCTTATCCCCACACCCAACTCACAATCAATTGTATTTGTACTTCTCAATTTCTCTTTCAAACACTGAAGTTTCACCACAAACATTCTCTAAGGGACCTCTTAACCAGCTTTTGATGCACAGACTCTGGGCTCATTCACACAACACTACTTTGAGTGGGAAATGGCACAAACTCTCATTCTGGGTTTGTGTGAAATCCTTACCACTTCCTGCGTTTTCAAAGACCATGTGTCCCAACATTAAATTTTCATGTTTATGTGAACATTTGGGAAGACCAAGAGCAGGGGTAAGGAACCTCTTCCTTCTTATGGGCCATTTTGAAAATTAGTACAAGCTCCATGGGCCAGATAGGAGTTGCAGGTGGGGATGGGGATGCTTAAAGGGGGAGATAACAAAGGGAAGGAGAGTCCAGATTATGGTGGACCTATGCCATAGATCCATCTTCTCCACCCTTGAGAGTATGCCCTCATTTACGCTCCCTTCCCCTGAGCTCACTCTTTGAGTGTGTAATGCTAGGGACTAGACAATGGGACAGATCCAGGAAATGAAAAGGGAAAACTGGAAATGGAAAAACAGCTGTGACACAGATATGGCCCCCGGACTAGCGGTTCCCCATCACTGACCAAGAGCAACAAGACCACAGAACTATTCAGGCCTACCACTTCCTCTCTTTTGTATGTGTGCAATCCTGACTTTTGACTCTTTTTTGGGGAACATTCTCTTGGAAAATCTACAGGAGGGCATACAGGTGTGCTCCCCCAGAGCAGTAAATGAGGAAATCACCTGATCAGTAAAATGCAGTGAAAATGATCAATGCACAAACTGAAATAATCAAGAGTTTTCTTCTAACCCGGTTCTTCTGCAGGACTCGTATAGGTTACATGTAGAAGCAGATTTTTTTAGAGAAACATATGATTTTCAAGTTGACAGAATCCCTTTAAACAGCAAGTGCCCAGAGCAGTTACAGCCTTCCAAATAAATGTGCAGAATGCAAATCTGAGTTACTCCTTGTGGCACCTGCCATTTTCTGACTGTGTTTAGAATTCCCTTTCTTCACCCCTCCCACAGTTTTCTCTCAGCTGATTTTGGCTACTTGTAGTTTCATTCAGCCTTCAGGAACACAGTGATGAGGTACTCACGTACATGTACCATATGGAGAAAAGGACATTAGCAAACACAAGCATTCAAAATATGCTTTAATATAATTTCTCTTTTGAACACCAAAGTTAGTTAAGTAATTTTATATAGGTAGTAGGCCCCCTACTAAAATGCAGCTAGCTTAGCTGGGTTAATCACATGGTATTAGATACAAAAAACAAACAGTGCAACACGAAACATAGCTACATCATTATTTGCAATAAATGTTAACTCTAAATAAGTGCAACCTGTCCACAGACACTTGCTATAAACTACTTAAAATAAAATTTGATGGGTAAAACATGAAAAAAAAATTCTCTAGGAGAATTTTTTTAAAAAAAGTATCAGCACTCATTTAGAGTTTGGGATTTGTGAAAGAAAGCTTTAAAAGGAGCAAACCTGATTGGCTGTGGCTGTTGCGGCGAAGGGAACACTTGTTGCAGGAGTTGTTGCTGCAGAGACAGTGGCGGACGTAGCGCTGTGCATCATGGGTACTTTCAGGAGGGGAACCATGGAAGCAATGAACAGGAGGGTGTAGCATTATGGTAATAGAAGTGGTATTTTGGCATGGTGAATATCAGAGCAGCAAGCCATCATGGGTTAAACCAGCAGATGGCATGCAATCACAATGCAAAGCAAGAAAGCATGGCGGAGAAATAAAAAAGGGAAAATAGCTTATTACAAGTACAAGTAAAGGAGGTTTGTCAATATTATCAGTTATTCCCAGAAAAAAATATTTGGTATTATATTTAATTGTCTGACAAGTCAGCTTCAAATTTTATATCTACCAAACTAGGCAATCTCATCAAGAACTGCTAAATTAACTGAAAGACCCTTTATTTTTAAAGTAACATAAGTATGCTATCAATATTCCTTAAAAATCTTTTTTAAAAACAAAGTATTTCATTTATAGTATTGGGAAGAAAAAAATATATATTTATGCTATTTTAAAAGAATAAATGATTTTCTTTTTCTTCTATCAAGGATTAGTCTTACTTTAGCAGCCTTGCTTTAAAAATACAAATTATGCATTTTAATTTCCAGATTCATGTTCCACTAGCCCTATATAATGGGCTGGATTTTCTCACACTTAACTACTATCCTCCCCAAGGCGAAAATCAGTAGCTCTAGGTCATAACCCACAATTCACTTAGTCCAGAGTAGTCCCACTGAAGCTTAGCCCTAATCATTTTCCTAATTTGAGTACTAATTTGTTGGATCTAAATAAGCAAAGCAGATTGTGTGACAATTTTTTTTGTTCTTTTTTTTAAGATTCAACTGATCAGCATGTACACTTTTTAGTGTAACTAAAAAGAATGTTAGTTTCAGGTGCTACATGGTCTTGATCTGCAAAATGTTACACAAGTAGTTAAAAGTCAAGCAAGTACATTCATTAAATCAATGGAAGGATTCATCTGAATAAACTCTGCTTGTCTAGGACTACTGGTCTGAAAACTAAAACTCTCATCTTGTAACAAAAAAAATAAATAAATTTTGAAGCATTTGAAAGCTTGAATTGGCTTTGATGTGATTAAGAAGAAATGAGATTCAGATCAGAGGTCTTAATAATACTTTCAGTTACAAATACTAAAGTAAGTGCTTCTGGGAAACTCTGATAAAAATTTCTAACACACAGCAAAAAGGAGAAGTAGGCACACCGCTATGAAATTTTAAAACACTGATGAAATTAGCTCGCTTTTTCAATATTTTATGAGCTTAATAATACTTGGCAATATAATAGAGAGAAATAAAATTCTGAAAACTGAAAAGCATTGGAAATTCATGATTTTATGCTTTTGCAGTGTGGTTGTTATAGCAGGTGATGTCGCATCTAAACTGTAGTTTCGATCTACGAATCAAACTAAGAGCCTGTCGGAGGCCAAATATCCCTTTAGATTTTTAGTCACTGTCTAAGGCATGTTTTAGATCTTCAAAACAACTGAAGGTACAGTACACAGTATAAAGAGAGATCAATAAAGAAGGTTGGAACCTACCAATACTGGTAGCGGGTGTCATGCACAAAACTGACCCTGCGTGTCATGCAATGATAAGTGGGGAAAAGTGAATAAAGGGAAGAAACAGGTTAGCTGTTTAGAGTTAACATTCAAAGTGAGATTCAAGCATAACCAAGGATAAGCAAAAGTTAGTCAAACACAACTTTAAGGTCATTCATAGTTTTTGTACTATGTAAGTAAATTTAAATAATTTAAAAATAATATACCTTATATAAAACATTTCACATTACGTGCATAGGTACACACATAAGATTGGCTACATTTAACAATCATTTAAAATATCTTCTTGAAACAAAAATAATGGAATATTAAAAAAATAAAAGTTTTTTTGGTGTAACACTCTGGATTACCTAATGACTGTTGAAACCCATTCTACAATTGAAGCTTCAGCTACATTAGCTTAGCGGATCTGTGTGTATTAATTCTGCATAGGCAGCAATGGAAAAATATAACTAGAAATTCTTGATAATTTTGTGGTGATTGTGTTTAAAAAAAAAAGAAGCTCTGATTATGGCCCCATTTCTAGTCTCCAATTAAAAGCTATGATGTGATTTTTCAGCATAAATGCTAGTCTGCAGACCCTGGAAACACATACTGCATCAGTAAAAAGTACAATCCTCCCAACACTGTCTTGATGGAAACATATTGCCATCTGAATTCAGGCTGTGCCACGCCACCATTCAGCCTAATGGCTAATGAAAAAAGAGGTTAAAGAAAGATTTGTGTATGATGGTGAGTGGGAGAGCACTAGGTGGAGAGGAAAGAGGAAGAGAAAAAAGCCCTAGGTACATAAAAAGCAATGAAATAACCACATATTCAGTACATGAAGTTGGCTTGTTTGCATAAATTTGGTTGGACAAATAAGTTTTTAGTTTAAAAAACTACAGATAAATTAACTATGAATGACCTTGTCATGAAGAACAATCCCCAATGGAACATATGCTGTTCCGCCCCTTGTGCTTACAAAAGTTCTTTGAAAAAAATGCTTTTGAAGAAAAACAAAATCCTGTCGCCTTTAAGCTAAGTAAACATTTGTTAAACAAGTAATCATATTATCCTAGCGGGTATTTTATTTAAAAAGCAAGGTGCAGTGCAAATGTTGACAATAAGCAGTGCTTAGAAACAAGCTCTACATTTTATATTAGGGAGTCACTTGCTAGAAAGGAAAGATGTTATGATTTTATTTTATTTTAAAAATCATTTTTGCACAATTTGATTTCCCATCAGCATTACCCAACTTTAGGTGTAATGTTTCTAACATGGTGTGGGACAGACGTAAAAGTACAGAGAATACCGGAATGTTATTTCAAAACAAAAATTCATTTTTTGGAAGAGTTCTTCATAACATGCGCTGTGCTTAAGAGTGCTAACTGGTAGCATATAGCCAGAGCTGTGTGCTGACGTTACCCTAATAAAGCTGAGAATGCTCAGCTTCTCCTTGATTTCCCTTAGTGGACAGCAAGTGTAGATGCAACATCTGCCACCTCCCATGATACTACCACTCAGTGCAAAGACTGCACACCCAGGGCTCACTTCCTCATCCCCTTTTTGTGACACCACATTTACAGAGTTTGTGTGTTTCCTGCAAGCAGAGTCTCCTTTTGGGTCTGACCCCTTAATCCTAAGGTCCCTGAAACTGAGGGGCTCCTGTGAGATCCTTCTTCTTTGTTGAGACAGAAATACAAACTAGTCCTAACCAGTTTGGGCAAAAAGATACTCATTCTATCACAGTAGGGATTTAAAACGGTCACTTTATATTAAGCTGGTTTTATCGCTCGTTATTAATAACCTAAAACATCAATTTGATATTTTCCAAGCTAGAATGCTTATTTCCCCTCAAATACTGTACTCAGTATACCATTCCTTTTCAGTGAGCTATCCCACTGAAGCATTTTCTAACATTAAGTCCTACTATAATTATATACAGTGATGAAGGGCTTTAAAAAAGGCACTGACAGGCTCATATGGTTGTGGGGACTTATGCCTTAGAAGGTCTTCCATGCCCAAGTTCTCAACAGCTCCTTCAGATTTTCTCCCAATGTCACCATTTCCCCCTGCATGTTTCCATTACATTAACAAGTGGAAAAATGGTGTGTCATTAGATCTCAGTACAACACATAATTGTGAGACATTTTCAAAATTGAGGTAGGTCAACTAATTTTTTTTTTTTAAAAATCCACCAAAAAAACAAAACCTCTCTGCATTTATAATCAGTGTTTTAACACTATTCTACAACAATGGCCATTTTTACCCGGATGCCCCCACCCCCAGTTGGGAGTGTGGCGGGTGGGTGGGGATGGGTGGCTACTTGTGGAAACACCACGGGTGGTGGGTGGAGATGGGTGTGTGCTACCGGCAGGTGTGCTCCACCCATCACCCACGGAGCTATCTGGAAAAATGGAGGAGGCTCCGTGGATGGAGATGGGTGCATGCTCGTAGGAGGTGGGCGTGTGCCTTTTAAAACGGGCCACGGTGGGTGGAGGGATGGGTGTGCACCCGTAGGAGCGGGCGCACACCCATCTCCACCCATGAAGCCTCCTCTGGTTTGCCGGATGGCTACATGGGTGGGTGATGGTGCAGATCGGTGGAGGTGTGTGTGCGTCAGTAGTCCTCACGTACCCTCACCCACTGCCTGTGCTGTTCACACGGATAAACACCCATCCCCCCATCCACTGCTGCAGCATTTACTCAGATATCCGCCCCCCCACCGCACACCCTTCCGCACACCCAAGAAGGGAGGGGGGGGGCATCTATGTAAAAACAGCCTATGTTTTACCAGCTGTTATTCAGACACACTCTGATTGAAGTCCATGTGATTTCTGCATGTCACTGCTAAAAGTGACAGAGGAAATTGTAAAGCTACATACATAACAGAAAAGCAGAGCATTTTCCATTCTTTCATTCATTTAATTTTGCTGCTAAGTGAAAAACAATGATATAAGTTAAGCAACTACATTCGTTGCAATGAAAAAGCTAAATCATTCTGACAATTCATTCTTCATGCATGCACATTTGCACCTACATTGCACTCTTTTGTGCACTGCATCATATATTTACTTTTCGTTATTTCTCTTTTTGCAGAATTTAGAGATGCATATCGTACCTATTCATGTAATTCAGACATCCAGGTTAGGTAATCTCTTTTCACAGCTTTAAGGTGTTTGCATGACATCTGGAAGAGCTGAGGATTTTACACTTCTAGGGGCTGTGGTTTTCTTGAAATTACGTTTCTCTTGACTTTTTAATGTTAATGGAATAATAATTTTATTACTGCTCCACTGTAGTTAAATCCCTTGTCTCACTAACTAGAAGAATTACCAACCACTAAATCTGGGGAAAGATTTTGATCACAAGATATTCCACTATGAAGAACAAGTAATAAACTTCAATTTGACACATTAGACCATACTATGGAGATGCAGGGTGCCTTTTATTCCCATGGTGTGTCTATTTTGTGCAGGAGGCAACTGCAATTTCATTGGACTGCTCCAATTCTACATGGGATATACTTGTGTGGAGCAGGACCTCATTGGAAAGCATGGAGAGGGTGCAAGATGCCACCCATGTTTTCCAGCTGAGACTGCTAATACTTTGCACACTTCCCCTATCAGAATCAGAAGCATTATGCCTTTCCTCCCCAGTGCGATGGTTCTGTTCCTCTTCCCAGCATAGCTTGGAAGAACAACGTTCAGTAGCAGCCCTATAGTATAAGTACAAGTAGCTTTCGGTGCATCAAGCACCACGGCTAATAACTGATTTGGCTTCCAAATCAAGGAGGAGAAGCGTAGAAGGGAAAATACTTACAGTAAGTCAATGGGATTTTTTAGCTATAAAAAGGGGCCTTATCTCCGATCCCTGTGCACCTATTTTTAAAAATAAAAATTGGGTCCCTACTTACCTTTGGGTCTTCTGTCCCACTATTACATTTTGTTGAAACTGACCCCGGGACCCAAAGTTAAGGAGACACATACACAAAAGGCAACTCTATAAGTCAGAGGTGAGGAAGTTTTTTCCTGCCTTGGGGATACTAAAAATTAGTACAAGCTCTGCAGGCTGGATAGGAGTTGGGAACAGGGGAGGGCTTAAGGGCTGTTCTCAGGATGTGGGGAAATCAGAGGGGAATAAATCAATCAATCTTATTTATGACATTTTCCAAATAATAAAGGTATGGTCCTTTTCCCTCTCACTTGATAGCAGCACCAAAGGGGATTTAAACCCAGGACCTCTGGCTTCATAGGCAAAAGTCTTACCTCTAGACCACCAAGCTTTTCTTGGTTCCAGCTATACTATGGTTCCATCCTGTATCCCCTGTATCCTGAATGCATGCCCTCATCTGTGTTCCCTTCCCCCTGAGCATGCTACTTCAGTGCTTGAGGGTAGGGACTGGATCCACGGGCAAGATCCAGGGATTGGGAAAGGGCCAAATAAAAAACAGCTACCAGACAGATTTGGCTCTTGGGCTGGGGATTCCTCTTCCCAAGTATAAGACTTCTTTCCCATAGGAAACCAGGCTAAGAAGTACTACAACATGTAAAATAAGAAACAACAGTCTTTTTTAGTATGTTTTTTAACCTCTAAAAAGAGTAGCTGAAAGCATGGCTATATCATCGCTTTAATCCTAATATTTGGCAAAAGGAGTTGAAATAATTGATTGCACTATGGCCACAATCCATAAACCATTTACTCCGAAGAAAGTAGTTTATGAATTGCGGCCTATGCGTCTTGGATAGGTTATGAAATTAGTCACACATTTAGCAGCAGAGTGTGATAAAATAGAGCAGTGATAGGAAAATAAGTTGTTGTTTTTTTAAAAACCCACTCAGTTTAATAGCATAAGTACAACATACCTGTTGGAATAAATGCTGCATGCTGCTGCAACTGTGCATTGGCAAGAGTCTGTTGATAGTGCAAGACACTGGGATTAAAAATGGCACTGGCACCATTACTTTTTTCAAGTGCTTGTCTCTTTGGTAAAGGGTGAAGAACACCAGGAGGAAAAGCCTGTAAATGAGGAACTTAGTAAGAAGTACAGCAATTGAAGATGGATACTACTAGCTAAGACATACAAAGAACACATTATAAATATACTTAATAAAACATAGGTAAAGATGCCTCGCCATGCACCTTAACTCAAACTGTAGCAATGTAAAATGAGTGATTTTACATAGCAAAAGCATGGTACTATTAACCTAAAATTGTAGCACCACAATTACTGAAAATAAAAGCTTTCAAAGCCCCAAAAGAAAAAAAGAAAAAGAAAAAAAGCATTTTCTTTAAGCAGGACTTTAAAATATTCTCCAGGGGGGGGAAAAAAAAAAAAGCACTTGTGTTTCATTACATGGTGTTCTTTTTATTAAACTAAATACTTGTGTATTGTTAAGTACAACAATAAGTCTAGTAAGCATTCTCAATTACAAACGTAGTTTTATCTTACTTCAGCTTTTATGAAAAGGTATTTTAAAATGAAACCATGTTAGGAAGTCAGCTAAACTGTTTACATTTATTACATATGAAAATGAGATGGCTAAAAAGACTAGGTTTTTTTTTTGTAAATAATAAATTATATACGAGTTTTCAGTTGATGTTAAAAAAGCAATAAAAATTTCATTAGTTGCATCTCTGAAAAGCTACATGCAAAGCAAAAGGTGAAAGGTCAAAGTACCAGGTCTACAGTTGCCTCGAGAGGTCGCTTCATTGCTTTGGCAGTCGACTGAGTCTTTTAATAACAGGCAGCGAGCACATGATGGCAGTGGGCCAATGGGATTCAAGCGAATTAACATACAGGTAAACAGCAAGCAGAGGTGCGTCATGGGAACGGCATTGTATTGTGGATAGGTGAGAAGGAAAAAAATATTCTGAATGCAATATACAACATACAAAACACTAGGCATGCACAACAACAAAAATGTTTTCTAAAGAAATGAATATTACACTTCAAATTAGTACTGAAGCAAAAATGCATCTACTATACCTTAGTTAAAAAGCATATAAGAGAGTAAAATATAGATGTTTGAAATTCAGGAAAGTTAATTAAAACAGCAGCTTGCAGACACCATTAAGCATTTTATAACGCTTCACAGAAATGCAGAGATTTCAAGGGTTCTTTACAAGAAATTCTGATGTTGTTAAAGAGCCCAAAATAAATTCTCAACACTAGCGTTCAAAGTATAAAGCGCTAATGAGATTTTTAATGCTTTAATGGGACTAGTATTCACATGACTAAAGTTATTTGCGTGTGTACTTATAGGACTAGAACTTCAGTTAGCAAAATGTATTTTCAGTAGGTTTTGGAGTCAAAATATAACAACTTCTGTTCCCCAAGTAGTTACATATGGAACTAATAAAAGTCTCACGTCTAATCACTAACTTATTATCAATTACATATCTTTGCTATCCCTGGAATAATACAATTTTAAATAAACATTTTATAATTTTTTATTAATTTTTTTAAACAGAAATCTATAACAAGTTTTAGAAAGAGCTATAACAAATTATTACTTGTCTATAAGAGACTAAAATTAATGGTCATTTTAAGAAATTAAATATAAGGCATCATTCAAAAATATTTAATATAAAAACCACATTTTATAAAATATTTTTTAACATAAAGCAATAAGATCAAATAAGATCAAATGAAATATATATTGATTGAATTCAGATAGGAAATGTAGACCATCTTTTTATAATCAATTCTTTGCTAAGAATTAAAAAAATACAAAGAAATGCAAGTTCCACCATTAAAATCAATTGACCTCAATGGGTGGAGGATGACACCCTATGTGAAATAAATTGGAAAAGAAGGTTTATTCATAAAAACAGAAACTTCTTTCATATTCAGCACAATAGGTAGCTCCTCAAAGCCCACAGGAGACATCAATATTCACGTTGAGTGACAAAACAAATAGGTAGTTCTGTACTGATGTATTTTGTTTTGACATATTTTGATAGTCATCTAAACAACTTCTGCATCCAAAATGAAAGTTTATCTGTTTGTTTGGTTATTCGGTGTATTTGGTTGGTACTATTTTGCACTATTGCCTTACATGCAATAAACTGAACAACTCAAGTAATCACACCAAATAGCCCAAATACACTGAACAACTAGAAACCAAAATATCCAAAGTGAGCATCCAAACTTAGTGGGACAAATATCCACTTTGTCAAATTCGGCTCAAAGCAGATGGATTCGACAGATAATATATTTGCTTCAACTATACATTTTACCTCTATTCAAGTTGTTTCTATTCCAAATTGGTGGAAAGTTAAACATAATGAAGAGAACACACTATGGCTTGGTGGTCTATTTCCATCTTAATAGTTGTATCAAATGGTATGCGCAAGGTCGTAAATGAAGGAACAAAGATGGTTGGCCAGGCCTAGAGGAAATCCTGGAAAGTCATGACACTGAGGAGAACTTGGGGCCATTGTGTATAACCAAGTAAACATTACCTTCTATTGCGAAACTGCAGCACAAGAGGCCTAATGTTATCTCAACTATATGAACAGGTGAACAGTGTGTGGGAGTAAAGAAGCAATTTCCTTCTGTTTCAAGCACTAGCAAGACAACTACTGGAATACGGTGTTCAGTTCAGATGACCCCATGTTTTAAAAGATATCTAAAAATGGAAGACGATTCAAAGAAGAGGTGGAAAAATTATTTTAGTGGGTGGGAAAAGATGCTTTACAAGTTCTCCATCTGCTTATAATACTGATGCATAAATAACTACCTTCATGGAGCGGAAGTACTGGGCACTGAAACAAACATTTATTTTGGAAGAAGAAAACATAAAAAATACCAAGAGCTGAAAGTTAAAACTGGAAAAATTAGAAATGGAAGAATTCAGACACATTAACCAGCAGGATAACTAATCAATGGAGCAGGGTACCATAAATAATGGTTATTGCAGTCTTGAAATTCAGACTGTACACCTTTCTAAAAGATATGCTTTTGCCAAAAACAAATTAGTGGTCTTGACAGGAGAGAGAAATTGGCCTGTGGTTATACAGTTGATCTGACAAAGTCTGGCGGCCCCTTCTGATGTTTAAACCTTCCTTATTTGAATATCTTCACTCATCCCTCCTCCACCCCCTACCTAAGCATCAAGCTCCTAAAACTATGGCCCTTTTCAAATGGGCCGCAGTGGGCAGGGGGATGGGTGTGCGCTCGTGGTGGGTGGAGGTGAGTGTGGGGCCATTCTCAAGGGCACACACCAGTCTCCACCCAACTCCGCCCATGGAGCAACCGGCATTGGAGCCCATTGCTCCGTGCATGGGTGATGGGTGGAGATGGGTGTAGTGCGGGAGCACCCCCATCCATCCACCCTGGCATTCCCATGGGTGCCTCCATCCATCTCTACGCAGCGAAACTGCGTGGAGATGGGTGGGAACATCTTGTGTGAAAAGGGCCTTTGTTTCAAGGCTTTGCAGGACAATGTCCCTATCTGTATGTCAGCTCTTGTTCCCTTAATATTTCTTCCCATTCCTGTACTTTCCCCCAGTTCTCCAGCTTTATTCTTTCTCTCCACCGCTTCATACTTTCTGTCATTCCACCCTTAAGCCTGGAACCATCTCCTTAAGCACTGCTTCCAAATGTCCTCTTTCCCCTCCCCCCTGCATTTTACTCTTTCCTCAAAATACACTTCTTGCACTATGCCTTTCAATGTTAATTCATCAAACAATGGAGTGGAAAAGGAGGGCAGAGGTGTGGCAAAATGCCCTTGCCCTGACAAAGACCCCCTCTGACCCCCATACGCTGAAACTGCGAACCTGGCTCAACCAAAGTCCAGGCCTCAACAAGCACATGTTCAGGACTTCCTCATTCCTGAAATTCCTAAGGGGGAAGGGGACTCTACACCTAAGACAGGTGATGTGGGATGATCGAATCATAGAAGGAGTGAGGCTTCAGCCAGCTGACCCTCCTGGACAAATCAGAAAGAAGGTCAATGATGCCTTAAAAGGACCAGCACAGGCATTTTGACTCTCTCTCTCTCTCTGGACTCACTGACTGAGATCTCTAGCACACGCTGCTAGGCTGGTGACCTCCCTGCCTGGAGGCACACATGGACTATATGGCCTAACAGTAACTCTGGCCTTTGCCAGAAGAAGAACTTGGACCCCATGGGAAAATTATCCCCTGTGGAGACCTGATCAGAACCAGTGTGAGTACTTGCTAGCTACTTCAGCTAAAGTTATAGGAAGACGCTTTCCAAATGGGCTACTATGTCCACAGGACTGACTGATTGCTCAAAGGGTTATCACCCCTAGTTCTATGCTTTTATTCCTTTTTATATGCATCAGTAAAGTCTAAGTTTTCTTTTTACCCTACTGGGTGTGTGTGTTATTGGCTGACCATTAAACACCTCCTTTGGGTCGGGTGGCCAAGCCTTGCTACTAAGGCAAGGAGAGAGGGGAAAACTCCCCATCTGGCTAGAAGCCAGCAGCTTTGGAACCAAGGGAAGCCTCCTGTGGGTAGCTCTGGGGATCTGCCTCCAACACAGAGGAGGAAATCCTAGGAACAGAGTGCCAGGAAAGGTGAGTGCTTTTGGGAAGCTGTGAGGCTTATGTCTTTTGGGGTTCACATGTCTTGAGTGGTGTGAACGCCCTCTGAATTACACTCAAGTGGTGGCAGCGGAATACTAAGGGTTTTGGGGGGTTTGCCAGCTGGGGGAATCCCTGGTCAGAGATTTGGAGGAACACAGGGAGGTGGGTGGCTCTGCTGTATAGCACCCCCTACTGGTTTTTCGCCACAAGAAGCAGCTACCAAAATGAGATGTTCAGCAATTAGATGCAAGTTTGATTATTATGCCTACATTTGTATGTTGTGCATGCATGCTATTTTGTTGGGCACATTTAATAATCTCTGCTGTCTGCAAAATTTATGTCCACTTGAGTGGTCATGTTTCTACCCCACTAAGCATATTTTTTGGTGTTCTGTAGATAAATTAACTGCAGTTAAATTGTCATCACAAAGCAAAAAAGACACCAAAATGTTGGTTTCATCTCCACCACCATTTATTGAGTTTCAGGCCTGACTATTTTTCAGACTGCTGCTTCTCCTTCCAGTTCAGTATCAGCAACTGATCCCAACCTAAGGCATTTCAGGAAAAACCTCTACAGTTAAATGCCCACAAGGTTGCTACCAAAGCATCTCAGAGCACCTTTGGTGTGGTACCATGGCTGGTGTGGTACAGCCCATGGCATAGAAGCATATTTATTTATTTATTTATTTTAATTTAATTTCTACCCTGCCCTTCCCCTAAGGCTCAGGGCTGCATACATAAAAACACAAAACCCAATTAAAATCCCTGAAAAAAATCCATTGGGATTTGTAAAGGGGGGGGGGGGGGACACACTGTGCAAAACTGTTTACACCTGCCATTTGCAAGGGAAATTCCCCTACCATCTACAGTGATGTTTTACAGTCATGTATGACAATGTTGCAGAGCTGTACAGGTGCCATACATACCATGGACCAGAATCACACTCAACATGGCCTGATATATTGATTATCCCAGGGTTTACTACTTACCCAGGCTTTTAATGAAAGGTTATTTGGAGGTGGGCTTCATCATTTACCATTCTTTACTATAACAGCTGGGAAAAAGGAAGCCAGCTCCCTGTGGCCAGAGGGCTGACCATGGGCCACCACCAGGTGTACCAGAAACACTTGGGAATTAGGAGATCTTTCAACTGATGTGAGTTACATTGTTGTTAGAAAGTTCTGACTTCCTACTGTAGGGGAAGTTTTTTTTATATTGTGGCAAGTGTGCCCAGAGGCCTTTTAGTTGAGGCTTTTTATAAATAAACTGTAAGTTCTAACCCTAAAAGGCTGTCTCTTGGGGAGTTCTACAGAAAAAGAACACTGTTTGAACAGTTATGAAAAAAAAACAAACCACCACCTCTTCCTTGCTACAAAAAGTCTTGCATAATTTAGGCCTTAAGCATCTTGAGTCTCCCAACTTAGTTCCAGCTCATCAGTTAAGCCTTTCGTTGTAGGGCTGTACATTATCATTTCCACTTGGGATCTGGCTAGAGGTAAAAATTGCTTTGTTAAGAATCCCACTTTCTGAAATTCCCTTCTAATGGAAGTCCATCCAAGTTTATTTATTAATTACTTGCTAACTTTGGGGCAGGCTGCACTGTAACTGAATTAGTCGTGACCATTGTCTAGGCCACACCTTTATACAGGTTATCAGGAAATGCCACAGTGCCTTCATTATTTGCACCAAGAATGAATTGATTCTGCTTGCCTTTGATGCAACTTTATTGCCTATACTCAGAGCCCTGTTCTGACTGCGTTTTCTCCATTGGTAGCAATGGGGAAAACACAGCGAACATGGGTTCCTGCCTATACTACGACTTTTGGGGCCACGATACACAAACTAATCACTCAGGCCGCTTTTAGACAAGACAAATTTGCGCATGATTGGTGAAAAATGCTCGTGGTTTTAATGCTCGTTTAAACACCTAAACTATTTTAAATGCACATTTGCCATGATTGTGTACTAGTCAAAACCGTTTTGAATGTGGCTTTTAAATAATGCACATTTTTTTAAAACCACATTCAAAACGGTTTTGGCTTTTACACGATCATGGCAAATGCGCATTTAAAAAGATTTAGGTGTTTAAACGAGCATTAAAACAAGTGCATTTTTCACCAATCATGCGCAAATTTGTCTCGTCTAAAAGCGACCTCAGAGTAGCCCCACTGAAGCCCAAGTAAGCAGTTTGTGAATCTCAGTCTTGGAGTTTGAATAGTCAATGAAAAATCCTCTACATCATTTTCTACAAAATGTTTCAATACTTCAGCCCTTCAAAATATTTTAGGATATTATCTTGTTCTTGGTCTCAGGCTCTTAGGTCTTCAAACATGGCTTCTTTAAATAATTAATGGCATATCCTGGGACTAACTTAAGCTAAGTATTTTTTAAACTTGCGTTGTTACATTTTTTAGATGTGAGCTGAATTCTGTAGAAACGAAATAATCAATCAATCAAATATATTGCTTGGTCAATGACCATTGCATACAATGAAATAAGGACATTTGAAAATCCTTGATGTTCCCTCTGTTTTCATCAGTCTGTATGACCCCAAAAGTGGAAGCATTACTTCAATTTACATATTTTATATAGAGACTGGACGTACCCATATGACAGCAGTAAGGAACCACTTTCTTCCTGTGGCTCCAATTAGATAAAGTTCTGTGGGCCAGATGTGCGATGAATACTTAAGAAATGTGCTCAGGATGGAGGAAGGAAAGGAAGCGTCCAGTTCATGCCATTAAGCACATGCCCTCATCTCTGCTCCCTTCCCTGAGCTCATTAATGGGTCAAATCCGGGAACTGAAGAGGGGCCAAATAACAAACAGTCATAAGCTGGATTTGGCCCATGGGCCAGAGGTTCCCCACCTCTGCATAGGAGAATAGACTGAATCGAAAAGTATTCCCTCCTGCTTTTCCTTCTGCTTGGAGGATTAGATTCTTTCATAGTGGCCAGAAGCTCATTCTTTGACCCTGAAACATCTGGTCTTTATTTATTTGCTAGATACAATAGCCTGTGGCAGTTATATACCAAACTGTACGGTGTTTCTGGTAGGATTCTTACACTGAGACTAATGTCTTCATCTATTGTATTTAATACCCACAAGTCACATTTGTATAATTACTCATTCAGTGCCAGGAATCAGGACAATGCTTCTTTGATCTGTGTGCTAACTATACTGCTCTCCCCAGAAATAAAATCCTGCATGCTTCATTTATCCAGTGCTGTCAATACTCATTTGGCTGGTGTTAGCATTAGCCACTGCGGCATGAAAGACTCCTCTAAACATATTTCAGCAGGAGTGGGAAGCTTCCAATAATAAAATAGGTTGTTCATCCTCTTTCTTTTGACCATGGAAGAAGAAGAAAAAAAAAATAGATCTTGGTCATCAAAATGTTGCACAGATGCAAATCCCCTTCAATTCACCGGAGCTTGAGTTGGCACAACATTTTGAGGAATGGGAACTTAGTAGTTTTAATGGATTTGTCATTACTGTGACATTTACTGACAATCCAAATGTCTCAAACACATTAGTGAATTAAGTTTTACAACAACCTTGCGTGGGAGAAAAGCAGTACCACCCCCGGTGTACTGACAGGTAGTAGGAAGATCAAGGAATTGCCCAGGTAACAAAGCAGGGGGCAGATCCTAGGATGCTTGTCCCTCATACCATCCCTCTCTCATTCATAGATCCCTACCATCAAACAGATAGGAGATCATGTGTGTTCACATTTCCTATGATCTTCTACCGGTTTCATTTCTTGTCAAGAGGCAAAATTAGTATATCTTTCAGGACAAAGGGGAAAAAACAGCTGAAAGTGCCCCAAAGAGGTACCTATTGTGCTGATAAAATTGAGAAGGGAAATGTTCTTCTTTAGCTCAATAGCAATGTTTATTAGAAACGGAAATCTTTTTTGAACAATTATTAAATATCAAGAATGCATTATACGTTATGCAAGAACTACCATTAAAAAGCCTACGTGAATTGAAACTGTACATTCTTGCACTTACCATCACTGTAGCAGCTGCAGCGGCTGCTTGAGCTGCCACTGCAGCCTGGTTGGCTTGGTGTTGAGCAGCTTTGATTTTGGCCTGCAAGTGTGCAGGAGGGTGAAAATATTTGCATTTCTCCCTCATGCAACGCCCCTTTATGTAATCCATACAAACGGTTACAGTGTTGTCATTTGTGTCAATCATTGTACTGTCTGCGGGATGTGCAAAGCGGCAGTCAGTCTCTCCCCGTGCACAGTTGCCTCGCTGGAACTCCCTGCATACCTGACGTGCAAAACAACACTCATGAAAGACCAGGAGTCAGGGCAATTCTTTACTCAACAAATCAAACAGAAATCTTTAGGGGGCATATTTCTGATTGCAACAGTCTGTTAAAAGATAGGGAACAGAAAATCTTATACATTTCAGCTGCAGTTCCAAGGCAACTTGCCACAAAATCCCATATATTTTGATGGAACTATTTGTATGTAAGTGGTTTCAGGACTGTGGCCTTTATCCTTATCCATCTGCTATATACGTTTGCCTGCTTCTAGAGAAGCTGGAACTGGCCTAGTATTGTAGCTTGACAACTAATCAAACTGACATAAAAATGTGGAATCCCAAACATTATTTCTTGTTATCCAACATAAAACCCCTGGGACACTTGAACAGCACAAAACATTCAGACAGAATCTAATGTCAGTTCAATTAAATGAACTCAAGTTCATGGACTTTCTGTAGGGTAAGATCTTTCTGTAGGGTAAATAAATGCTCATAATAATAATTAATAATTAATTACAGTGGCATGACTTTTAGTTTAAAATGAGTCAGTAGCATGGCATTCCTGCATGGTCAGCCAACAAAGCTTTGTTGCAAGTTTTCTTTTCTTTCTTTTTTTTTTTAAAGAAAAGATTCTTATTTTAAACCTAAATATAAACAACCAATTTTCAGGTGATAATTCTCCCAATTTTTATAGGTGCTGTTTTTCAGTCCCAATAATGTCTGCTTGCAACTGGGTTTCAGACTTCTAAAGCCGACTGCCGGAAGAGACTAGAATGGATCCTGCACGGACACACGTCTATACTTAAGAGAGCCCGTCAGATTTTAAGTGAGACTCTGAACACAGAAGTTCAACTGCAGTCTGTCACAGAACTGGTGCTTTAGTGACTTAAAATACCGTTCTATGTATCCTAGGGTTTCCCTGCTACCCGTAAGTGTAGCATCGATGCACTGTCCACATAAAAATTAAAACAGCAGAAAAACTTCAGGGGGCTTCATGGAGTCTCTTGAACCTCTATTTTTAGTGTCTGAAAAATTATCCCTGCCTTACAACTTGCATCTACAAAAATAGGTGCTGAATAAGTGTCCCTTAGAACCTCCAGATATCTTCTTGGTCAGTTCATAACTTTAAAATAGTCAGTCGTATTTTTCATGCAACTGCTAAGTGGCATACACAGGGAGTTCCTGTTCTCTACCAGGCTACAGGGACAGAAGATTTGGGGGACAGAGGGATAGGATGAGTTTGACCACCGGATCAGGACCCAAAAGCCACCTATTGAGAGATACTGATCATGACTTGAAAAAGCACTACTGAATAACTATGCAGCTTTCAGATAATTTACATATGAACTTGTAAAGGATTACACGTTGCAACAGTCTCTGCAGTACCTCCAATTTATCAGTCCTGAGGAGTTTCTGAGTAGCCGTCGAACCAGGGACGGTGACAGGTGGACTTCCAGGAACAATAACAGGTGGCGTGGGTAGGATTTCAGTAGGAACTAATCCAACTCCAGGTGTTACATGTGTTAAATAAGGAGCAAAGCTAATAGCAGAGTTTGATCCTATTGTTGGACCTACAGGAAATGTGGGCTGGAAAAAAATTCAAAGCAATGAAAAACAGATCTGTGAACTTTTTTCCAACAAAAAGCTCTAGAGCAAGCTGAAAGTAAGAATGAGAAGATCTAGCAATGCCCTGAGCAAAATGTTAGCCCATTTAAAGAGGCAGATACTTTTCTCCTCAAAGTGACCTCTAGTAGTCTCAGAGAATGGGAAACTGGTCTTTGACAAAGGAAAACTAGTGGTTCTGTATTGCAGAACCAAGCCGAATAATCTTTCTGAATGGCAGCATAACTGGCTTGGTTCAATACTAAGGGCTGTGAAGTTCATAGAATTAACACCAGATAATGGAAGAAATAAGAACTTTTATCTCCTAATGTCTCCAAACCTCCTGTACCTTCTGCTAGGCCAACAGAGGAAAGATGCAATACTGCCAACAGCCAACCACCTCTGAGCCTGAACCTTTCCCCGTCTATGAATGAGACTGGCTTAAAAACTGCAACTTAAAATGATAAATTTGGGATAAATTTGGTTAACCTTTAAAGAGAAGCCCTAACGCAAAATATTGGTCTTCCCCACAACTTGTGCTTTTCAGAGTAAGTCTCCATTTATTCTTTGCCTGAATTCTGGGCTGAGAATGTAGCTCCTCTTACTCACCATAAGAATCTAGGCTATATGTTCAGGCCCTCATTATTGTGTCCTTCCTTTCTACCAAGAGACTTGCACTGAAGGGGAGACAAGGTGCAAAACTTTGGCCCAGAATTTGTTTTTGCCAGATAATTTTCAGACTGGTGAATAGGCTTCTACGCCTGATTAGTGTCTTGCTGATGCCCAATACAAGGTGTCTGTCCCTGACTAGGATTCCATTCATTGCCTGAGCAGATGATGTCACCAACATGGTCTGTACCAGTACAGCAAGTGGGAAAATTATCAGGCTGCCATAACAAGGTACATTTGTTTAATAGGACAAATTATCTTCACCCTGTTGGGTATCAACAGCATTTAGAGAACAAGGAGCTTGTCAGCACCTGGATGACAAGAAGTCCAGCACCAGATAGCTTGCTGCAAGCAGCGCACTGTGCCTGCAAGTGTGTGAAATGTGCAACAAGGAAGGGTTCTGTCTCACCGCTGGGCAACTCTGCAGAGAATTATGTAAATATAAGAACATTAATCAAAAAGCAGCTGACCCTGCCATTCACAATGACGTATTTGATGAAAGTCACTTTAATGAGCAGGATGCCATGATTTTCTGACAGGGAAATAAAAATGTATTTTCCGCAGGGAGCAAGCACTACAGCAATACACAACATTCAAAATGAACCCTGGCTTTCTAAACACAAGTTTTTCTTATTTATCAGTAGTTACTTCAAGTCATACCAATCCAGAAAAATTGTCACTGAATTACTGGAGTAAAATCTGCTGTGCAATAATTTGTTCTACTATTTTCAGTGCTATTGCTGAAGAAAATAAGTTGGTTGTTCCAGAAAATATTTTATCTATTTACATAGAAAAATGTGTCAGATACATTACATTTATCATGTCATGTACTGAGGCTGCTGTATGAACACTTCTTTTGACATTAAAGGAGAACATACTTCACCCTATATAATGAAATGCCTTGACATATATTTACTACCAAAAGTAAATATATGTTCAGGGCCGTGTGCATGGTAATTTAATGCTTGTTATCTCTTAGGCTAACTAAAAAGTTTGATGCATAAAACACCCAAGAAGAACAAAAAAACTTAGTTCCTTTATTGTCCATAAATACTAAACATAAAAGGATTTTCACTCAAACTTGGTGGTATTCATTGGTGTGTTTTTTAACCTTGTATATAGCATTTCTGAGTTCCTCAATCTATCCAAACTTGCCGTTTATATACATTTCAATAATTTTCAGCCAATATAGGCTTTTAACACATGACGTATTAATAGAGTTATGGACAAGCACCCTTCATTGCGTCCATTGATTGACAGAACTTTGGATGTATTGTGATAGAAAAGTGCAGGGTTTCTTGCTTTAACAGATCTACAGAAAATAAACAGTGTCCCCAGTTTCTGTAATGGGACTCATTTTCTAGGCACATATTTCAGTCCAACATATGGTCTTAATTAGGTGTTTAAGCAGCCTCTGGAACAGGGGAAAGGAACATTTTTCCTCATGGTGGGCGACTTTAAAAATTAATACAAGCTCCACAGTACGGATAATGTTGGAGGATAGGCACGTAAGGGGATGTGATCAGGATGGGAGAAGGAAGAGGAGGGTCCATATCATAGATCTATGCCATAAACCCATTCCCTATCCTTCATCTCCATTTCCTTCCTCCTCATCATGCTCCTTCAGTGCTAGAGGGTAACGGCTGGATCCAGGAATTGGATCCAGGGACAAAATAAGTTCCTCTAGAACATTTATATAAATAGCTGAACTGCTTGTGCTGAAACGTTAAATCAACCAAACCAAAAGCACAGATAGGCATGGAAAATGTAGGTCTCAAGGGTTCATTTTGTTTAGCAAAGTTATAAGCAACTGAACTGATCTTATTTTCACTGCCAATGGAAGTACCCAAGCACTCGGAGGCTGTTTTCAGGTCAGCAGAGTCTTGAATGTGAACTCTAATTACCAGTCCCATCATTTGGAAGGGGGGCACAAGCACACTTACCATTGGCTGAAGTGGTGTTCCTGGAAACATAAACTGCATCTGCTGGGCAAGCATTGCTGCTGCAGTTTTCTGTTGGATCAAGTTGTTTCTGCCATTAATTTCTAGCTGAGTTTTTAAGTGTGTTGGTGGATGAAGATATTTGCAGTTCTCTCTTGTACAACGACCCTGCAAAAAAAGTTTTATATTACTTACTTTGGGAGCTTTTAAGTTGCAATTTGGTGTAACAAAGCAAAATATTATACCAGCAATTATGGGGCTGCTGAGTGTTCCTTGGGAATTAAATAACTTTCCAGGAAGCATTGAAAGGATAGAGCTGTGCCTCGGGCCATTAACCCCAGTTGGTCATTACTACTATTACAAAGTGAGAATGAAGAGAAAAATTCAACCATTTTATGGTTGGTGCTATTTCAGTTTATAAGGGACAGTACATTGCCTTAAAACAAATGCCCTGTATATTAGCCAGAGTGCCTTAATTGCCTCTCAAGATATCCTAATCTTGGGTTCTGAATACTAACATTGTAGAAATGGCTAATACAAATATTATTAATAATGGCAATAATAACTATACCATCCTATATGAAAGAAAAATAGAATTTAGAAAATGTGTATTATCAAAATTCATTGCTAACACTCTAAATCATATCATCAGCAGTTTTCTCTGAGCTTTCATGCCCTAAAATCTTTATTACAATTAGCAATATATTGGCTCATATTTGCTCTCTTTTACAATGGTGTAAATCTAAAGAAATTATTCCAAAACTAATTCTCATTTACTCCTGTGTAAAAATACCCCAGGGTATTTTTTGGAGATCAAATTAGAAAGCATTAATAATAGTAAACAGTTCAATAAACATACACAACTAAAAATATTCTGGTGGGATAAATCAGTATCATTCAAAATGAGAAGAGTTTTATTCTGTTTTAATATCTACACTTTCTGTATGAAAGACAGGAAGAAACTTCCATGAAATTATAACAAATCAGTTAACTTTGAGATAGTTGTGCTAAAAGGCACACGGTAGCAAAACTGGTCTGTCATTTATTCCTTCCAAGTTATTAATCAAACTAGCCATAGCTGAAATCTGTTTTGAATTGTTAATGGTCGCATTACTGTTTTCCCAAGTTATCTTTTTGGAGAAAATAATGGAAACAATAGTGACCACTTAGAAACAGAAGACCACATTCACCCCAGGATGGGAACATCTTTATGCAATAGGGGCTGATGCAACCCAAACAGTTGGTACAAAGCATACGTTTATTTGGCTCCTCTCTGCAATCAGGGATCATGCAGAGATTTAGCTGAAGCTAAAGCTGTGCCCACCGCTCTCTGCTGGCATCACTCTTTTTAGAATGGGAGCCGAGAGTTACCAAAATTACGCGGCTTGTAACGGTTAAAGAGGCTGCAGGGTTTCAGCATTATGGTCAACATACAAATATTCTAGGGCTCCAATCCCCAAATTACTGAACCAGCACAAGACTCACTGAAATGAACAGGTCTTAAATCAGGACGGAGCTTTGAGGACTGGAGCTTTAACTGTTGAATCTTTGCAACTTTGCAACAGCAGACAAACACTACACATAGGAGATGAATTTTTGACAAACAGGATTTGCTCCTGAACCCACCTGCATCAGTTATAAGGTGTTTTTCTTCTCCAGAGATTTACACAGCTGGAAATAATCAGTTAAAATACAGAGGCAATGATGAAATGCTCTATTAGGACAATGTTGGTGTTTATAAAAAATGACCCTGGGAGAAAACTCTACCTCAGGAATACCCTTCCCTGTCAAGGTAAGTTCACTACGCTCCCTATGAAATTATCAAACATACTTTTTATCCATTTATCTAATATACAGCCTGTGTTACTTCCGGAATCGTGGGAAGTTAGGCCCAATGCTATACCCTTCATTTAGGACTGCTCTCAGAAGGCCTAAAACAGGATATTCACCTTGTCCCATGGATGGGCTGGTGTGAAAATATGCTGATTTATGAAATATGATAAGCTCATGATTATCAATTATAATATGTGGCAATTCATTTATAAAAAAATGTATTGCCAGGGCCAAAGTCTGTCTCAGAAGCCACACATCCTTCCTCACAAGCCACGCCCCTTGCCCCGCAGCTTGTGAGCAGGGAAATGAACCCTATCTTCCAGCTAGCAATCTAACAGATTAACCTGCCTCTCTACAACTAAATATAAACATGAGTTCTTGTGATTAAATCTATATGATGGCCAGTGCATGGGGAGGGGCAGACAGAGCCGGCCTTAGGATATGCGGGGCCCAGGGCGGGGAAGAAAGTCAGGGCCCTTTTCTTCCACCAGCAGTGGCCGGTGGGCCTAGGGGCGCTCCCCGGCTGAGGGGGTGATCCCTGGCCGGGTCGGGGGTGTGTGCGCTACCCGGGCCTGGGCTCGAGGATGGGCAGAGGGACACTCCCCTCCGCCCATCCCCAAGCCTCAGCAGTCGTTCGGATCACTTACCTGATCCGCCGCGGCCACCACCGCCGCAGCCACCACTGCCGGCATGGGTCCTGCGCCGGGCTAGGAGCCTCAGGCAGAGCGGGCACCATGGCAGCAGATTAAATCTTCCGCCGCACTGCCCGTCACCACCGAAAGTTCCACTGCCCCCCCTCCACTGCCTGTCACAGTCTCGGCCAGGGGAAATGAGGGGGAGAGAGGCAGAGGCCCCCGCCTCTTCAGCATTTCCCCTGCCCGAGAAACTGACAGGCCGGGGGGGGGCACCCATGGAGTGAGGGAGAGGCAGGGCCTCTGCTTCTCCCTCACTTCCAACAGAAGTGAGGGAGAAGCAGAGGCCACACATCTCCCTCACGCCGCTGACCCCCTCTGCTGCCTGGCTGTTAGTTTCAGCCAGGGGAAATGAGGAACTCATTTCCCCTGGTCGAGACTGACAGGCAGCAGAGGGGGGGGGGGGNGGGAAATGAGGAACTCATTTCCCCTGGTCGAGACTGACAGGCAGCAGGGGGGGGGGGGGGCGCACAGAATGTGGGAGAGGCAGGGCCTCTGCCTCTCCCTCACTCCTACTGGCCCCCTCCGTTGTCCGTCAGTCAGAGTTGGCCAGGGCCCCCGTGCTCGGGGTCCCCAGTTCCCGGGGAGCTAGGGACCCCGAGTGTGGGGCCCCCCCAGGAGCAGGGCCTGGAGTAGCCACCCCGAGCTGCCCCACAGTAGGGCCGGCCCTGGGGGCAGAAAAGTCATTAATGAAAGCCACATAAACCATTCAGGTTTTGTCTGGATTTCATTTCTAACCCTAAAATGGCCAATATTGGTCTTTTCTGGTCTTCCACACTTTGAGGGGCACAATCCTACTGGGAACATTTCCTGGGGCTCAGCCCTTCCTTGAATTTAATTGCCAGGGTATTAAGCCCTGGTGATATCCTATGTGTTATGTAAAAAACCCAAATGTTCTGGTAGTTTCTAAATGCATATATTTAAACCACTCATTTTGGGAGTTATTTTAACCCTCATGAAATTCTGAGTACAATGATGTTGCCTAAAGTTTTACTATAAATTTATAAATTCTAACTTTATATGAGTCACAGAAGCAATTTTGGAAACCATTTCATTAAAGAAATTGATAAGGAGAGGAAATCCAGCTTTGTGTAATGGCAGCTGATATGTAAAGTGACAGACAGAGCCCATCCTGGAGAGAGCTCACAGAAGTGAGAACTGATTTAAAATGGACTGAGACAATAACGAAAACGCTATATAAACAACAAACTGAAATAGTTTGTCCCAATCCAGACCACCTAAGAGGAGAAGGGCTTAATCATGGAGGATCGTGATGGACAGAACCGAATACAGTAAGCTACTGAGTTAGGAAAGATTCAGTTGAATTTAGGATTGTGTTATTTAAACCTTTTTGTTTTCTGTAACTCTGTACCAAATCCCTTTATTAACTAATAAATAAGATTAAATTTATTAAGATTAAACTTAAATAAGATTAACTTATTAAGATTAAACTTAAATAAGATTAACTTTTTATAAAACTTTCTTTTACTATAAAACTGATATATCTCCATTTGCTGAAACTGGGAATAGGATTCAGACACATCCTGTGTTCAATACAGGGAAGCCTACCCAAATAAATTTTCTGTATTTGGGGACATCACAAAGTACAGATGGCTAAAGAATTGTTTTTATAATCTCACTTGATGTGTTTCAGTTAACACATGCATCTTCTTGCAAGAGAGAGAGAGAGAACGAGAACTGAAATGATCACAAATAAGGAAACCGAGTCACGCCTTGCTTGGAGTTGCAGTTGAGGGGCAGGAAAAGC
>QEPC01011062.1:136803-146853 GCA_003113815.1 Sphenodon punctatus | reverse complement strand
GGGGGGGGGGGGAGGAGAAGGGGAGAGACTTTTGCCCCCTCCCTCCCTCCCCCCCGTCCACTGCACGGCTACAGCTCAGCTGAGCTCAGCTGATTCTGCTAGGGCTAGCCGCTCCAACAGCGGGGGCGGGGCCAGCCTGGATTTTTAATTCAGGTGAGTGCCAGCAGAGCAACAGACCAGGTTCCAGGAGCGGGGCTCCGGCTCCCGTGAGGCCATGTGCAACCGCACATGTCACACATGTCTGGGGCTGGCCCTGGCTGTATAAATGGAGCTTCTACTGGTCCAATAAAAGATATCATTTGAACTACTTCATCTCCCTCTCTTACGTAAATAGAGAAAGAAGTGAAAGAATAGTCTGCGTTCACAGAGGTGTAGCGAAGGAAAGCAGGAATGGGAGAGGCTGGTCTGGGGTGAGGGATTAGAAATGCAGCACTATCAGTACTGTGGCACAGTAGCTAAACTTTAAATCTATCTATCCCTAGTGAACTCTTCCATTCATGCCCGCCTCTCTCCCAACCGCAGCTGAGCTGGTAGGCATTTATAGGGCTTTTCTCCTGCATGGTGGATTCTCTAGTGTTTACAGAGGGCTGAGCTCACCCTCTGGCATTTCCCAGAGACGGCACACAAGGTGTTTCCCCGTGTAGATTCTCCAGTGTATATTGATTGCCCCAACTTCTCCTGAAACGTTCCTCACATTCCTAGCACATACAGTTTTCTCTCCCGTGTGGATTCTTATTTATAAAAGAGCAAATTTTAAAAGTGAAAAAATCACACATACATATGAAGTCCCTTACAAAAAAACAGAGGACCTTTGCACCTGCCATTTTTTATTCAAGCACATGACTTACAGGAGCAACTGCTGGCTTCCCACTTTTGATTTGCTCACAGAGCCTTGCATTTTTCTCACTCTTGCATGACATCAACATTGTATAGTTTTTAGATCTGTATTCACTGTGGTTTTTTAATTCAGTATGTATTCCACAGTAAGTGTGAAATGTTGATGGTGGCCCCGCTACCCCCCCAACCTAAAAGTCCATCAGCCACCACTTATGTATATTTCCCTCCTGCTGCTTGCTTATATCTGGATGTTCTTTTGTTTGGTCTTATTTAGGGGACTCATGCTCTCATAAGTAGCTGGAACAGTTACTGAGAACCAGTGTGGTGTAGTGGATACGGTGCTTGACTTGGATGTAGGAAACCAGGTTCGAATTCTGCCCTAGCCATGAACTCACTGGGTGGCCTTGGGCAAGTCACAACCCCTCATCCTCAGTTTCCCATCTCTAAAATGGGAATGTGTGTGTCCCTATGTTCCCCTCATCCTTGTCCATCTTAGATTGTAAGCCCACTGGGCAGGGACCTGTCTCTGAAAATCTGTGACTGTAAAGTGCTGTGTATGCCTAGTAACACTATAGAAATTATAAGTAGTAGTTATTGTAATCGTTGCAGTTAGTGAGACAGAGGGAGGTGGGGTAGGGGGTAGACACACATTTCCTGGATGCTTTGCTCTTGGGTTTGTTTTGGGAAACTCTCACTCATAAGTAGCAGAAGCAGAACTTGTAATCCCTGCAGCAGGCGAAATGAAGTGGGGAGGGGTTCCCCGCCAATATTATTTAGAGGTTGCAGGAATAATTTCCCTGCTTTTGTGTCTGATTATATTTGAGTTCTTTTCTGTTGAGTCTGCTTTCAGACACTCATGCTTTCATAAGTAGCCAGGGTAAGTTTCATAAACCCCACAGCTGGTGAGACAGAGTGTGGGGTCACTCTCTGACCCTGCAGAGAAAGGGGGGTTAGCTGCAGGGTCAAAGAGTGACCCCAAACTGTATTATTTGTATAAACCAGCTGCGGGGTTTATTACTTAGGTAGTGCAGACATGCCTCCATCCATATTTAGGAAGTGCAGAGACATTTCCTGGGTGCTGGTTGCTTTTCTGATGGATCTGCTTTGGTACATTCATATTCTCATAAGTCACCGGGGAAGGTTATGCCATTCCTGCCCCGGTGAGGCAGAGAATGGGAGGAATCTCTCACTCATTTTATTTAGGGACTGCAGACATGGGTCCATGGACCTGATCCCTGAATTCAAAAGGGCTCTTATAAGAAAAGGCTGTAGTCTTGTCTGGATGAAGGAATGCTTTCAATTTGGTGACAAGACCAGTTGAAGGACTTCCCTTCTCTCTTCCCCCTCTCCCTATATCCAATTGGCTGGCTGCTTGTTTCTGCTCTTGGGGAGCTTATATGACTGATGGTTCCAGTTGGTTCTCCTCACTATGTCCATCTGTTTAATGTTACTTTTGCCAGTGGCACCTGCAGAACATGTGTGTGACTACTCAGCCATCTAAAATATACTGGGTGATTTTTTTAAAATCCCTTAAAAAAAATAATCAGTAGCAGTGCTCATAGTACTTCTAGTAATAGCATTTACCTTTCCTTACACCCCTGACAAACTGGCAAAGCCCACACTGCACTCCTAGGCTGAAAAAGCCATTAGAAAGGACAATCCATATATGAATATACAAATAAATACAAATACTAAAAATCAAAACCCTGAATACAAAACTTGCACCCATGCACAGGCCTGATTTCTACCTGGCTTAATACCAATTCCATGACCTCCTCCTAGGCTAAGGTGGCAAAGGACAGAAGGGACTAATTATGAAAACTGTCAAAGGGCATTTTCACTCCACCCACAACTCACCCACTATACATGTTGCAGGGCTGCAGGGCTGCCCTATGGGTACCCTGTAATGTGTATAGTGGGTGGGTGGTGGATGGAGAGTGTCTTGCGTGAAAATGCCCTAAGAGCGGTCTACTTGTAGGTAAAGTGAGTGCTGCTGGGTCTGAAAGTTTCCTTTAGAGGATGAGGAAAGAAAGACCTTATGCAACTATCATAAGATTGCAAATGGTTTCCATTTAAATTTTTTTTTTTAAAAAAAATTGTATTAAAAATTACAGCAATACATCAGCAATAAACTGCATTGCATATTACTTAGGTTGCATATTAAGCGTAACATTTTCTTTCATTCCTTGTGTGAACCATCATGTAAGTCACCCAAATTACAATAATTCTTGCTTCCTGTTACCTAAAGCAGAAGTGATCCAATCGCTACACACAAGCACTGAAAGAATAAGCTCATGGGAAGGGCGGGAGATGAGGACGTTCACTCAAGAATAGACAGACGGATTCATGGCTTTCATCCGTGATCTGAACCCTCCACCACCCTGAGCACAGCTCTTAAGTATGCCACCCCCAACTCCTAATCGACCAAGAATCTTTTAGTCATTTTCTGTGTGGCCCATGGGAAGGAAAACGTTCCCCACCTCTGGCTTAAAGCTTTTTTATGTACTACTCCTGGATAAAGAACAGACCTGATTTTTATTTTATTTTACTTAAAATTTGCATCAATCAACCTTTTATCTATACCTATACAGTCATTACAGAAACAAATGACTATAAAAACACAAATAAAAATATTTCCCCACATCAAAGAGGGGCACTATCCACAGCTCTCTCTGAGACTGACAAAAATGAGGGGTGGAGAATTAGTTTACAAATAAAAAAACAAAACAAAACAAAAATTTTGAAATCATAGCCTTTCATCAACACAGTGCTGTGAAGATCAGAGCCACAATCTGTACTGGGGTAGTTCTGCAAGAACCAGGAAGGGTGAAATATTTGTTTCAATTTTCTCCTCTAATGAAATGCACATCATAAAGTGATTAAAACTGCCTCTGTACTTCAGATTTGAATTGATCTTAAAAGGCAGTTATGTTAAAAAATATAATATAGCTTAAACTGCAATTTATCATTAGGCAATCAAGATAATAATTTTTTATGTTTTTGAAATCAGAGTTGTTCTAAAAATTGATTTACTTGGATGAATCTGTTTCTTTTCTGATGTATGTCTTGCATCAGCATATGGTAGGAAGATTGTGATGGATGAGCATTGTTCCTCAGAAGAAATGTTTGTGATACATGATCACCAACCAAAATCTTGAGTGGGGCGTAACAAACTCCCCACTTCAGTGAGGATTTCAAATAGTAGAGCAATTTCCTATTATTTTAAAATGGGTTGACACATTGGAGCACTAATGAACACTTGATTTTCTACTGAGAAAAAAAATAGCTTTCATCAGTACATAGTAGCCAGGAATTACTACAGATGACTTCTTGGCACAGCAAAAGAATTTACTCTGAGTTTGATTACATGATGACCATAAAGCAGTGATTTTTTAAAAGAACCTCAGAGCTCTGGATGCCATGGCAACATACCAAAGAATACAGTCTGGCCTATCTCACCAGCAGTGAAAGCAAGGTAAACCTCAGTGCTCCAAAGTGCCCATTTATTGAAGCAAGCAGTTACTAACTACTGTCAGGGATCCATGTTCACTGCCTGTATTTTCCTCATTGGCAGCAATGGGGAAAATGCAGAGAACACAGGTCCTTGACTACTACCATGGACTCAGAGCTAAAGACTGGTATGAAATAAATCCCTTCAATCTGCCAATTTCCTAGAATGATGAGGTAACAATTCCTCAATAATTCACTATGGCCCTTTTCACATGAGACCCCCCCGCATCTCCATGCAGTTTTACTGCGTGGAGATGGGTGGAGGCACCAGTGTGAATGCCGCCGGGCGATGGGTGGGGGTGCTTGTACGCTCCCGCACAACACCCATCTCCACCCATCACCCANTCTTGGGGAGCTTATATGACTGATGGTGCCAGTTGGTTCTCCTCACTATGTCCATCTGTTTAATGTTACTTTTGCCAGTGGCACCTGCAGAACATGTGTGTGACTACTCAGCCATCTAAAATATACTGGGTGATTTTTTAAAAATCCCTTAAAAAAAATAATCAGTAGCAGTGCTCATAGTACTTCTAGTAATAGCATTTACCTTTCCTTACACCCCTGACAAACTGGCAAAGCCCACACTGCACTCCTAGGCTGAAAAAGCCATTAGAAAGGACAATCCATATATGAATATACAAATAAATACAAATACTAAAAATCAAAACCCTGAATACAAAACTTGCACCCATGCACAGGCCTGATTTCTACCTGGCTTAATACCGATTCCATGACCTCCTCCTAGGCTAAGGTGGCAAAGGACAGAAGGGACTAATTATGAAAACTGTCAAAGGGCATTTTCACTCCACCCACAACTCACCCACTATACATGTTGCAGGGCTGCAGGGCTGCCCTATGGGTACCCTGTAATGTGTATAGTGGGTGGGTGGTGGATGGAGAGTGTCTTGCGTGAAAATGCCCTAAGAGCGGTCTACTTGTAGGTAAAGTGAGTGCTGCTGGGTCTGAAAGTTTCCTTTAGAGGATGAGGAAAGAAAGACCTTATGCAACTATCATAAGATTGCAAATGGTTTCCATTTAAATATTTTCTTTTAAAAAAAATTGTATTAAAAATTACAGCAATACATCAGCAATAAACTGCATTGCATATTACTTAGGTTGCATATTAAGCGTAACATTTTCTTTCATTCCTTGTGTGAACCATCATGTAAGTCACCCAAATTACAATAATTCTTGCTTCCTGTTACCTAAAGCAGAAGTGATCCAATCGCTACACACAAGCACTGAAAGAATAAGCTCATGGGAAGGGCGGGAGATGAGGACGTTCACTCAAGAATAGACAGACGGATTCATGGCTTTCATCCGTGATCTGAACCCTCCACCACCCTGAGCACAGCTCTTAAGTATGCCACCTCCAACTCCTAATCGACCAAGAATCTTTTAGTCATTTTCTGTGTGGCCCATGGGAAGGAAAACGTTCCCCACCTCTGGCTTAAAGCTTTTTTATGTACTACTCCTGGCTAAAGAACAGACCTGATTTTTATTTTATTTTACTTAAAATTTGCATCAATCAACCTTTTATCTATACCTATACAGTCATTACAGAAACAAATGACTATAAAAACACAAATAAAAATATTTCCCCACATCAAAGAGGGGCACTATCCACAGCTCTCTCTGAGACTGACAAAAATGAGGGGTGGAGAATTAGTTTACAAATAAAAAAACAAAACAAAACAAAAATTTTGAAATCATAGCCTTTCATCAACACAGTGCTGTGAAGATCAGAGCCACAATCTGTACTGGGGTAGTTCTGCAAGAACCAGGAAGGGTGAAATATTTGTTTCAATTTTCTCCTCTAATGAAATGCACATCATAAAGTGATTAAAACTGCCTCTGTACTTCAGATTTGAATTGATCTTAAAAGGCAGTTAGGTTAAAAAATATAATATAGCTTAAACTGCAATTTATCATTAGGCAATCAAGATAATAATTTTTTATGTTTTTGAAATCAGAGGTGTTCTAAAAATTGATTTACTTGGATGAATCTGTTTCTTTTCTGATGTATGTCTTGCATCAGCATATGGTAGGAAGATTGTGATGGATGAGCATTGTTCCTCAGAAGAAATGTTTGTGATACATGATCACCAACCAAAATCTTGAGTGGGGCGTAACAAACTCCCCACTTCAGTGAGGATTTCAAATAGTAGAGCAATTTCCTATTATTTTAAAATGGGTTGACACATTGGAGCACTAACTGAACACTTGATTTTCTACTGAGAAAAAAAATAGCTTTCATCAGTACATAGTAGCCAGGAATTACTACAGATGACTTCTTGGCACAGCAAAAGAATTTACTCTGAGTTTGATTACATGATGACCATAAAGCAGTGATTTTTTAAAAGAACCTCAGAGCTCTGGATGCCATGGCAACATACCAAAGAATACAGTCTGGCCTATCTCACCAGCAGTGAAAGCAACGTAAACCTCAGTGCTCCAAAGTGCCCATTTATTGAAGCAAGCAGTTACTAACTACTGTCAGGGATCCATGTTCACTGCCTGTATTTTCCTCATTGGCAGCAATGGGGAAAATGCAGAGAACACAGGTCCTTGACTACTACCATGGACTCAGAGCTAAAGACTGGTATGAAATAAATCCCTTCAATCTGCCAATTTCCTAGAATGATGAGGTAACAATTCCTCAATAATTCACTATGGCCCTTTTCACATGAGACCCCCCCGCATCTCCATGCAGTTTTACTGCGTGGAGATGGGTGGAGGCACCAGTGTGAATGCCGCCGGGCGATGGGTGGGGGTGCTTGTACGCTCCCGCGCAACACCCATCTCCACCCATCGACGGAGCAATGGGCTCCAATGCCCGATGCTCTGTGGGTGGGTAACCCGTGGGAACGGCCGCACACCCACCTCCACTCCCTGCGGCTGCACACCCATCCCCGCACCCACCACAGTCCGTTAAAAATGACCTATGAAGAATGAGTCTCTTTGCATTGGCTGAATGTTTGTATACCATAGGGGCCAAGTCCTATCCCATGCTCAGAACATAAGGAAGCTATGCAAGTGCCTGATGATGGCAAATTATCTCTCCCACAAGCCAGCAAGGCATAGCTTTATTGTAGCATGTGTGACTTCTACAGATAGTTTTGCCAATGCAGCCATACAGCCACAGACCCAGTGGTCATGTCTCTGCTATGCCTCCAAATCCCACAGAATGTGGAGTGCTCTTGTGGAGATATCAGGCTACTTCCAGAATTCTTACCTCTGGGGTAACTGCTTCCAACTACTCTTCTTTAGAAGCATTAGGACAGAGTGAAAAGGCTACAGGGAGTTGGGGGATAAATTATTGTGCATTTTGGGAAGGCGGTCTC
The DNA here is from genome assembly GCA_003113815.1 of Sphenodon punctatus. Classification (NCBI taxonomy): domain Eukaryota; kingdom Metazoa; phylum Chordata; class Lepidosauria; order Sphenodontia; family Sphenodontidae; genus Sphenodon; species Sphenodon punctatus. The sequence continues at coordinate 139,162 of QEPC01011062.1, read as the reverse complement.
TGCCATAAGGACTCTGTTGGTTACCCCTTGCCTCACACGGACAACTACTCCAGAGTTGATGGGTGTGCGGTCGTGGTGGGTGTGCGCCCGTTCCCACAGGCACACACCCACCTCTACCCACGGAGCATCGGACATTGGAGCCCATTGCTCTGTGCGTGGGTGATGGGTGTAGTGCGGGAGCGCACACACGCACCCCACCCATCCCCCGCGGCATTCACACGGGGGCTTCCACCCAGTGAAACTGCGTGGAGATCGGTTGGGGCATCTTGTGTGAACATTATGCTGGAGAAAGCATTTGGGCAAACGAGGGCAAGTTACATGAAAAATAAAACAGCCTCATCAGCAGGGTTTGTTTGTTTTTACACAGACAACTTGTTTCTTCCCCCTAGCAGTGGAAAATTGACTTTTTACTTGTTTTACTCAAACAGCCCAGTTCACCATTGTTTGGCTGAGGATAGGGTTTAGGAGTGGGGGCAGGAGTGATTTTAATTGGAATTTTATATGGTTCATTTTTTCTGATTTTTATATTTTTAGATGCTTGCAAAGTGCCCTGAGCCTGCAGGAAAGGGCGGGATACAAATCCAAATAAATTAAATTGTTTAGCGCACAAAAGATTCTTGATATCTACATAGACCACAGATTCTTGGTAATTAAGTGGATAGAGAATTCCCCATTACTTTTTAGATTCCAATTCCACTTGGAGTTGGACAGAAGTGGCATTTTAGCCACTTTAATTACTCCAGTAGGGCAGCTGACTGCCATATTGCAAGTCCAGTTTTTAATTTCCTTATGCTGTATGTTCAAGCATATCCATATTTATATTACAACAGAAGACTGTAGAAGTCAGAACTCCAGACGAACCAGGTTCTTTTTCCAGGAACAAGCAAGTGTTCCGTTTTTACTCTGGATGAAGAATACAGTGGAGGAGTGAGTGCAATTTTAAATTGTCATAACAAAAACAAAATCTGAAAAGATTTCCTTTTATAACACCCACCAGCAAAGGAACAAAGCCAAGCTGCCCATGAGCAGGTGAATAATGTTTGTACAGCACTATCTCAATGTGAAAGTATTCCTCCAGTGTTTCAGATCTACCTTTCAGCAGTAAAGTTAGCACTCTTAGATGTATTCCAGAATGCTTTCAAATATCACTCCCTGTAGTCTTCAGATAATGGAAATAAACTCTTTGCAACTTTTTTACCAATAGACTAAAAACAACAACAAATACAGGCATGCTTGGAAAGTTATCTAGCCATATAGGTACTTATATGGAATCCATTACCACAGCCTCTAAACAGGATTACTTTGGGGAGCAGAAATAATGGGGGAACTTGTGAACAAAGTTGGAACCACAACTATTTTTGAGTCTGCTGCTCATTAATTTTCTAACCTCGTGTCTTGGCTAGAAAGTTAAAGGCAGAACCACTCTCCATTATAAACAGGGGATTGTTAAAGCCCTTATATTGAAAATACCCGCTTGACCTACAGTTCTGAAAATTTATCCATAGCTTATATTTGCGGAGACAGTATTATGTGCAAACTCTGAAGATGATCCAGCCAGAAAATCAAAAGTTATAACTATTTAAAATTAACTGCTATTGGTCAAAATGCACTGTATCCCAAGGATTTGTTCTGTTTGATATCTCCTTCCCCTGGATGAATTAGGCCCTAAGACTTCACAGTCATGGAGCCTGAGATGTCTATTAAGTGCTGTTGAAGTCTGGTGATGTTTGGGGCAGCCAATAAATAATTATTAAAAATGAAAAATTCAGTTCTCCTGGGTAGTGCGTTTGCAGTGGGAACAGCTGCTGCTTTGCTAAAAAGCAGCGTGAACAAAGTCACATGACCGTGTTCCAGCAGCCAAGTTGCAAAACTTCTCACTGGAGTCTTACATGAGACCCAGCAATCCTGACCTGCTCACACCTTCAGAGAGCTGGGGAGGTAGGAGACAAGGTTTGTCCCTTTATCACGTAACTTTATCAGGAGTCCAGGGTTTCGGCTCCCCCATTGGTCAGCCTGAAGGCACTAGCGGCCTTGACACATTGGTCACTAGTTGCCTTGAGCATCCACTAAAGGGGAAGGTGTCAGCAGAGCCCTTGTCATGATCGAATCATTATCTCCTGTGGGCCTGTCTCCCGGTGCATGTCTGCCCCCAGAGAGATGTGGAATCAGTTTGGTTGGTTTGCCCACAGAGACTAATGGAACCAGAGAGGTTCTGGAATGCTCTAGAAGAGCTACCTTCTGATCCTGACAGCTGTTTGCTCGATGACCTCATTGCTCTTTGGAACACCTTGTTAGCCGAGGCCATCGACTGAACAGCTCCTAGGCGTCCGCTCCCTGCACGTCAGCACCGCAGGGCACC
>QEPC01011062.1:111514-127666 GCA_003113815.1 Sphenodon punctatus | reverse complement strand
AATTCCAGCTTCAGTTCAGCCTCTGGCCTTGTCTCCAGGGCACTGATGAGGGCACTGTAAGATTCAGGCAGGCTGCAGAGGAGTAGGGCTACCACATGGCTGTCCTTTATATCTTCTCCAATGCCGTGCAGCTGTGCCACTACTTCCAACATGGCATTTATATGCTCCTGCATTTCACTTTCTTTGCCAAGCCTCATTTTGTATAGTTTCCTCAGTAGAAACAGTTTGCTATTCAGGCTAGTTCTCTCATGCAGGTTTTGCAATGCAATCCACATGCCTCTTGCTGTGGTCTCACTTCTTATATGGATTAACTGGTCATCTTCTACCATTAAACTTATTGTAGCCTTTGCTAACCTGTTCTTTTTATCCCATTCCTCGTGATTTGCTGCTGGTCTGTTCGTGGTAATCACCTTCCATAGATCTTTAGACAGCAGCATTTCCACTTTAAACTTCCACAATTGGAAGTTTACATTGTTCAGCTTTCTTACTGAAAGTCTGAGCTCTGAGGTGCTTGCCATACTTGTTTCCCTTCCTTTCCCTTTCTGGGATTTAGGCCTTCTTACTCACAGTCAGTAGGCCTCTCTGCCTGGGAGTTTTCTTTCACAGTCTGAACTCCTTCTGGGCTGCTTCTAGTCTTCAAAATTGCCTTGAAGATGTCCTGGGCCCATAACCTATCATAGCGTTAGCTTTCTGTTGAATAACACACAGCTGAAGTTTTTTCAAAACAGAACTTTACTAAGAACTCAGAAGACATGCTTCCATACTGTACAGACTGCATGTGACAAGATGGACGACAGAGAGAGAAGAGAAGAGAAGAGACAAGGAGGAAAAAACCAGAACTGTTTCATCCCTTGACCCTCCCCCTACTGGACAAGCCCCATATTGAGCTTGCAGGGCTTGCACTGGGCTTTTACTTGTGACCGTTGCACATTCCAACACAAACACTATCAATACATGTCCTCCTATATTCATCCCCTGGCAGCAATGTATACAACATTTCTGTATTTGAGTGTCAGTTGCACTTCCTTTGTGAAATTCTCCCCCTTGTAAGTTTACTGTTGCGATCCACACATCCCAGAGAGTTTCCACTGCATTTAATTAGCTGATTTTAGGATGTGTTTTTAAAACACCACATTGGGGCCGATCCCAAGCTCTGCATGCACAGCACATGCATGCACAGCCCTGCTATGGGGGTCTATGGTGCATGCCGCACGTGCATTTGCATACATGCCTACGTGTAAGCCGCGCGTGCAGGGGTTTGGGATTAGTCCCACAGTAAATGGATGGAATTGTCTCCAACATAATGCTCTAGGCACTGGAACAAATATGTTAGAAACTCACAGGTATCAAACAAGGAACAAGAAATGGGTATAAGTGTGACTCTGTAGGAGGAAAGGATACATTTGGGAAGGTATTGAGAACCTGGAGGTATCATCAACTATGTTGTGGCCATGCGTTTTTCAGAAGACATCATGTTACACTAAAGATCAGGAACGTGGTAGTTTTTGATCAGTAAGCCAGGTAGTTAAACACTTTCTCATACTTGTAAGGTGAGCTGAATTGCTGTGATTTAAGGGTGGGTGGCTAGGAACACATTACATCATTGCTCCAGGGTCTGCACTGGCTACCAATAGCCTTCTGGGCACAATTCAAATAGGCTGGTTTTGACCTATGAAGTCCTAAATGGCCTGGGTCCCAAATATTTGAAAGGCTGCCTCTTTCCTCATGTCCTATAGAAGCCTCTGAGGTCAGTTGGGAGCACCCTCTTGCAGGTACCATCTACATGCCAAGTTTCTACAAGAAGGGCACACAGAGAGGCATTCTTGGTGGCTGATCCACAGTTACAGAACCCCCTTTCTCTTGGAGATTCGTCTAAGCCCAAGTCTGCTCATCTTCCAGAAGTGGTGTTAAGACTTTATTATTATTATTATTTTACGCAGTGGTCCCAGCTAGGGCCTGTCACTTTTGAAGGCCAACCGGCATAATTGAGCAGCCTGTCGGGTCCCATTTGTCGATTCCTTAATGGGGACGGGTCGATTCGGATACCCGAGATTCGTTTGTAGCTCTAGCCATGACCCATAGTCTGAGAAACTCTGAGCTAGGAGACCTGTGGACAAACACTGCTATCAAAATGCAAAGCAGCATTAAAAATTACACAGGGCTTTTCAAAAGGAAAGGATAGACTGCCAATACAATTGAAAAAAGGAAATACTATATATTTTTTAAATTTCACCTCTGTGAATTTACAACCTCCATTTACACTCTAGAAAGCTACAGGAAATAGGAGAAAATAAGAGCTTATGAAAATAGTTCTTAAATTTCTCTCTCTTTTTAAACATACAGGGAAAACCTGAACAAAAAGACTATATTCTTTCCTTCTCAAAAGCCAATAAGTAGGATAACATGGTAATGTTAGTAGCAGCTTTAAACAGGAACCAACCTAATCCTGTGACATGCATTACGCTTAGGAGAATAACTGAGATGCCATGTTTTTGCTGAGATAGCAATGTGGTGCTCTTCCATAATGGAACAAAAACTGGTATCTGCTAGTGTAGTCTTTCTAACCTGTTCTCTGTTAAATGCTTCAGCACAGCACTGACCAATCTGTGGAAGTGCACTTTGGCTGCTAGGCAACAATGCTAGCAGAGCTATGTCTTTTAGGCCCAGATCATCCAGAGGAACTAAAGCATGCAGGGTTCTGCTGTAGCATGGCTGGAGAGCTAGGACTTAAAACTCACATTCGGAAGGGGCAAACAGCTTGGCCTGAATTTATGGACGGATGGAAGGAATAGTTTAGTTCCAGAAGGAACTTCCTGTGAGTAGGTTCTGTGTTCTCCAAGGAAATAAAAGCTTGAGCCCCCGGTTTGAAGAGCTCTATCCAAGCTCCAGGTCTTCCAGGGTTCCCTGATGATGCAGGTTTCTTTCTTCCCTTGCAGACAGAATCCTGTGGCGCTCAGTGCAGGATTCAGCTCATTCCTGACCTAATTCTGGTTACTCTTCAGTTCCTCCAGATGTACCCCTACACCTGACCCTGGGGGCATGTTCCAGAAGTGCCATGATGCATTTCAAGCCACAGTTCCCTCCCCAAGGTCTAGCCATGCCCATGAAAGTTCCTGGCTCCTGGGGTTATCAGATCTGCACCATTTCCAGAATACTTGGCATCAAGTATCAGCTCCATCCTGAGCTTTTCCTTGGTAGTCTCCAGTGGACATTTATTTTTCTTCCAATTTTTACCCCACCCTTCCCAAATGACTCTGGGTAGCTTACAAAACAAATAAAAACAATACATATAAAACAGCATGAAAAACCCAACCCCCAACCTTTCCCCTCACCCCTTCCCACCACAACCCCACAAAACCCTCCACAACCATCCCCTCACACGCCTACCCCAAACACCCACCAAAACGCCCATTCCCTAACCCTGCCTTCCAAATGCCTTAACAAATAAAAAGGTCCTATACTGCTTCCAGAAGATGCCCAGGCTTGGGCTCAAATGAACCTCTGGGGGAAGGGAGTTCCACAGCGTTGGGGCAGCAACTGAGAACGTCTCCCTAAAAGCCCTCACCTTACGAACAAGACTAATAGATGGTACCCACAGGGAGGCGTTCCTGGCCGATTGCAGGGGCCACACTGGGGCATGGCAGGACAGCTATATGGGGGCCCTCAGATATATGGGACCCAGACCGTGTAGGGCTTTAAAGCTCAAACCCGGCACCTTGAATTGTGCTTGGAAAGCTATAGGGAGCAAGTGCAGACTTCGGAGCACCTGTGTAATGTGTTCCCAGTACCTCGTCACCAAAAGCAGGTGAGCAGCTGATTAACACACTGGCTAATTTTTCAGTAGGTATAATTTAGTGAATTGAATTGAATTTATTTATTGCAGCGTAGCCATAGGCCATTGCTCAAACAAACAACATAAAGACAATACATAAGTACAATTTCATAAAACCCTTAAATATCTCCCATCTTGGGCCCTAAAAAGAAATCTGTAATATATTTACATAAAATACACCCTAGAAATAAACTTTTAACTGGACTTGCCACATTCAGACAACTAGGGTTTACCCATAGACCCACGAACAAAAGACCTACACGCTGGATCAACAGCCAAAAGCTCTTCAAAGATCGAGGCCCCTCTAAGAGTATTCTTAACTGCACCATGGTTGGCCAAGCCGGCACTCAAGACAATCGGACATTGGGTCTGGGGCACCAGCCTTACGCATAGGGAAACATTAGGGGATGAGTAGGCTCTAGTAGCTTGGCCTAAAAGTAGACTAGCAACATGGGTCCTTGGCAGAATCTGGGAAGCTGCCACCGCTAGAGAAAGCCTCCCAGGACTAACTAAAGCAGAAACACTGGGATGGCTTAGTTAGAGCCGAGGCCACAATAGGAGTGGACCCACAAGCCAAAGTAGAAACGGGAGGGGCTTCAAACTGAGCCAAATTTTTAGTGCTGAAACAAATATTCACTGTGATTACCATATTCATCAAGTTTGCTCACTCAGGTCTGACAGCAAGTACAAAATACCATTCATGCCTATTTTGTTTAGATATTAATATTGGGGGAGCCAATATTAGCAGGGAAGGCTCAGATGGCTTTTCCATTTTTTCCAGTCATTTTTGATCAGATACTTAGTTATTTGACCGGATATTGGATAGAATAATCATCTAGCTGAATAAAATTGACCAAATAAATCTTGAAAAATAGGAGTTCAACTAATATACTAACATTTGTTTTGATGTGAATGCATTCGGATATTTAGAGTGCTATATGAAAATATTAATAGTAATCACAAATGCAGAACCTATTTGTTTCAACATTACTATAACTAGACCCTTTGACCATACCATAGTCATCCCTGCCATCAAAAGGAAACAAAACATACATTTCTATGAAATGGGCCATGAAAATGTCTCTAATACAGTTTGTAAAAGTTCAAAATTTTCCCTTAGTAGAGGAGTGCAGAATATCATAGAAAGGAATGGAAACAGCAAATGGGTGACAAGAGTTAAATTTAACAGTACTCCTTTCCCATTTAAGCCTAGAGAGAATGTAGTTGCTATGTTGGACCCGTGTGTAAAAGATGGAGACAAAGTTGTTCATATGATCTCTTTTACTGGACCCAACTTCTGTTGGTAAGAACATGAAAGCTTTCAGGCCATATAGGGCACTTCCTCAAGCAAGTAAGAAGTCAGAACCGAGCAATGCAGGACAGGTATATGGAAGCAAACCTTAGAGACCATGTTCTGATTTGAACACGTAAAAAATACTTGACTGTCTGAATTGTATTCTTTTATTGCAGTCAGTGATTCATGCAAGGGATCAGAAGGAGGATAATAAATAAGACTGAACCTAACACCAATCTCTCGGGCATCTTCACTAGACTTTTCCAATCCCCAGCTCAGTGCGCTGCTCTCAGCTACTACTCTGTTTACGGTCTAACAATTAGTCTTTCATTCATACAAGTGTGTTCCTCTCTAAGTCCATGTGAATTAAAATTTTCATATAGAATCCTATGAGATGTAGTCCAAACACAACGGTAAATCTGTCACAGTCAGTATTTTTACATTCTTTTCACAAATGTTATTATTTATCTTGCTTCTCCCTAATGCATAAAAAAATCTGATATTTTGTGTGTGCCACAAGTGCTCAGTTAAGTACAAAGATCCTCCTACAATTTTCATTGCCCCCTGAAAGTATCTACATTGTCCTGGTAAAAATACCTCTGTTTAAATTTAACTGTGTTTTAAGAGGTACTTCTTGAAATCTTAGCTGTGAAACCTGCACACTTCCCAAAAGACTGACTTTTTACTCGGTTCTTGCACAACATCTAGCAAAACTGCACAACTCCAATGTCAGCTATTAAAGCACAGCCAAGAACTAGCTGTTCACATACTCAGCTGAGCTAATGCAGCAATGCCAGACTTTTTTTCTTTTCTTTTTTTTGCCTTCGCCACATTTTTAACACCATCTCATAAGATAAATTATTTTAAGATCCCAAGGTTATCAGGATCAACAAATTCTGCAAGTCATATTGATTAAAGCCTTTGATAAACTTTAAATCAAGCTACTTCAGTTTCTACAAGCCTTCCATGCATTTATCTCTTATTGAATCAGCATCCCACAATTGATGTGCCAAGAACAAAAACACGATAAACAATACACAAGTGGTTTATCAATGCACTGAACTTCATTTGCAGCTTAACTAGCTCTTGATTAGTGTGCTATTTTCTACAAAAAACAAACAAAAACAGAAGAGCCTACTGGCTATGTTTAGATTAGATTTTGAATGTATACTACCATTGATGATTAAACAACATAAAAATACCCATTAAGCGCAGTCCAATGCTGTGCGGATCCTGCATGGAGCCGCGTGCCTGTTCACACAGCTGCGTGCACGGAATCCATGCGGAGCTGCATTGACTGCACATTATGCTGCGTGCAAACTGCACGCACATGCACATGCGTGCACCCACAGCTTCACGTGGGGATCCGCACGGCATTAGTTTGCGGCCATTGGCTCTAACAGCTAATATTCTACGCTTAGGATTCTTAGGTTGGTGGAGCAGGGGGCGGGGCCACCACCTACCCATACGATTTGGGATTACTATAAAATGATGAAAAAACCAAACTAAAAATTATTAATAAATTCCCCTTTTAACGATAGGTACCCACACAGACTAAGTGATCAAAGAGGCCCCACAAGCAGAAAAAAAGGGTTGGGACAAGCAACAGGAAATTGCCAGTTAAAATGTACAAATGCAGACTGACTAGCCATGGGCTGCATTTGGCCCCCAGCCCAGAATTTGCGCCACCCGTTTTACGCTTTGGCCAAAGAGAAGAGAAAAGCATTCCAGTGGGTGGGCGAGAGATACCTCAAAGGGAAGCAAGAATGTGGAAAACATGAGTAGCCCCAGAATGTCACCAGCAGACCCAGAGAAGAAGCAGGACAAAAAGGAAAATATGAAAAAGGCAGGGGAGCAAAGGGGCCATTTCAAACAGGAGACAGCAATGCCCACTTCACATCAGGGACCAGAACACAAGCAGCAGAAGTAAAGGCAAACTTTCATAAACTCCTTACTTGTTAGAATTTTTTTAGATTTGCAGCAACTGCCCAGCTTACAAGATGGATGTGACCCCGTTCTCTCTTACGTGGATCAAGGCACATTTTCTAAAAACTAAGCCAAATACTTGTAATAAAATAAAATTTAAAAAAACTCCTCCACTCTAACAGCTCTTGAGAGATTCAATAACTCACTAAGTTTGATAGAGAGATCCTGGCTGAAATTCTGAGGTTCTGGCTGAGATTCTTTTTTTCCAAAAGTTCAGTTGTGGTGGGGCTGGGGTTGGCTACAAAAGAGGGAAAAAAGCTTCCCCTCCTAGTTCTACCTCCAGAATTATCTGGGGGCACTTTTCCAGGTATCCTCCCAGCCCTTTTGATTGGCTAGGCTCCTCCACAGGAACCTAGGCCTTCTTAGTCTGGCCCCTCCCTTTTCATTTACTGTGCAGTTGCCCTGGGGGTGCTGTGTCCAGTAAAAGGCCTCTGCTGGCTCTGTTGCCCCACTGTCTCTCCATCCTCCTCTGCCTCCCACACCTCAGCCATCTTTGTGCCATTTTGGTGCAGGTGTGCTCTCCCCCTTAGCGTTATGTGCTCCTGCGCATGAGCGCCAATTTGCACATGAGCAGGAGTGCACAACACTGACGAGCACTATGCATAAAAATGCCCGTGCACATGCGCAGGAACTCTGGGTGAGGTCGTGCGCTTCTGTGCATGTGCGAGATGCCACTGGGAGCAATGGGGGACAGCAGGACATCTTAGGTAATACTGTTAGGAGTGCTGGGGGAGCAGGGAAGCCACTGCTCCCAGCGTCCCTGTGTTAAAACTGCCCCCGGGCTGTAATAAGGTCAGAATTGCACCGTCAGTGAAACTAAGGAACCAGAGAGTGAACGGCAGAGATTGGATCACTCCATTATGACCTGTCAGGTACTTCTCCTAAGTGACAGAGTGGCTACAGAGACAGGATGTTGGGTTTGATGGATCTTTGGTCGAACCCAGAGTACAGCATCACTTATTTTCATATGTAGCATGGCTATAAGGTTCCTTGAGAATTATATCAGAAGAAAAAGCCACACATCTCCTCAAAGTGCTTTTGTTTTACAATATGAAAGTAGAGAGTAGGGATGGGAAATCGTTTTGAAAATCGGGATCGGTTCCATATCAGACCTACCTGAGTTAAATTTGGATTTAAATCATATTAATTGGAATGAGTATCAATTCCGAGCAATATGGTCTTAATCCAACTCTGCCTCCCCGAGGACTCTGGGCAGGGGTCCAGGGGAAACAGAGCTGGGGGTAGAGGGACTGTGCAGGAGTGAGGATGGGGGGGCGTGTTTGCTTACTTACCTTTTTTTCCAAGGCTCCAGCAACGCACAGCGTCCGGCGTGGCCTTCTCAGAGCCGCACCAAGAAGAAATTAATCAAAAAAGGACTGTGCATGTGCAAAATGGCTGACATGTCTGTTCTGCACATGTGACAACTTTCAAAAATGGTGCTGGGTGGCGTCGGACCCATTTTGAAAAATGGCACCCAGTCTGAGGATGCGCAGACTGGTTGACATTTATCAAAATGGCGCTGATGCTACCCAGCGCATTTTGGAAAATGGCCGGACTTTACCTCAAAAGGAACCTATGTCTTGGTACCCTGGACTCTCCTCCAGCCCCTCCCTATGACACAAAAGAGCACACTTCGTCTGGGCGACCCAGAATGCTCTGTCTTCAGGACTATGCTCCCCCTTCCCTTGGGCAGCTCGGGGTCCCCTCTGGGCCTGCCTCCCCTCTGTGCATGTGTACAAGGAGCTGTTTATGGCCCAGACCAGGCTGCCTCTGCCCCCTTGGGTGCTCCCGCAGTGGCCAATATGAAGCCTGGGATTGGGCGCATAAGCAACAGCGCACTTTACTGCTATGTGTTATTGCATGTACGCACACTGTCACCACCATCTTTGTTCTCTGGAGTTGCTGGACTACATTTCCAAGCCACACACACAAAAGCACAATAGCGCATAGCAGCAAACTGTGCTACTGCCATGCATCTAATCTTGGGCTTCAGACCAGATGCCATAGTGGTGAACTCAGGGGTGGTGCCCAATGGCCAGTAGGTTTGTGGGGTCATGAAGCTGCAGGTGGGGCAGCCACCCCTTTGTTTCCATTTCAATATAAAAATGCAGAGTCTCCAAAAGTTGTAGTCACTACCAGCTCTTGTCCCAACGTGCGCATGCGATGCCCCACCTCGGAGCTCCCATCTTGGGTCTTTTCCAAGTCTGCCACATTCCTTTGCTGGAACAGGGCGAAGCTACTAACTAAGCCCTCTATGCTGGCCCTCCCAACCAGCCTACTCCAGGGTGATCCCTGTCATGTGGTCAAAGTCATGTGGTGAGTTCCAAGTCTCTCTCCTGCTTTCCCCCGTGGGGAATCCAAAACTGAGCTCTTTCCTCAGAGTTGGCTCCTACCCTCTCTCTGGTGGTATCACTTTCTGAACGGAACTTAGCCAGATGATGTTTGATTTGATTTTTATATATATATATATGATGTTTGAGCTGGCTCTTCACTAGGGGTGAAACGGCAAGCGGCAGCAGCAGCTCTTTTTGTCAGACATGTCCAATCTGACACCACCTTCATGTACACAGCAAACCCCACTGAAGCAGCAGCAGCACTTACCCATATTTTCTGCCACTTTCAAAAAGGAGAACAATAGTGATATGCTAGAGCGGAAAGTTTCAGAGACTCTTGTGGACTTCCGTGAACTGTCGTAAACCTTTGGGAACTTCCGTATAATTTTGTAAAATTACGTAAATTGTCGAACTGTTGGAATGTGCCATGTGTACTATTTTGTGATTGGTGGACCAGATGAGAACTTTGCTTTTTATTGGTTTTAGTGGCTGTCCTTTCTGCTTGAACTAACACATGGGTATTAAAAGGTAGCTCTCCCTTTATATTTGACTTCTGCTTAAGGGCTCGCTTGTTCAGCCCCTTGCATACCAGAGCTACACCATCTAACGTAAGAAGCCCACATTAAAACGGACGCACACACTAACAGGACATTTGGATCCATGCCTGTTAAGTTGCTTTGTTATTCAATTGTATGAGATAGCAGAAAAATAACATGCCACTGACTGCAGGCACAGCAGCCAGCACGCACGCACTGCTTAGCGTATTTTTTTTTCCTCTTGAGGATATTTTTGACCGAGGAAATTCTGCTAGCATGGGACAATTTGGGCTTAAATCAGAGAGGAAGCAATAAATGCAGATCGCTTCTGCTAAAGAAGGCTCCCCAACAACAACTTAATCCTCAAAGTGCTCTACCAGGGCAAGCCCCATTCAGGTGAACGGGGCTTGTTGTGTGATCAAACAATTTGAGGACTGAGTTGTGAAGAGGGAGCCTAAATAGTTTATTGATATACTGAAAAGATGTTGAAAACCATGGGACAACTGCCAAAAATTGTCATAAATGTTGCAAAAACTGCCGTAACTATCGTAAATTGCCATGAACTATCGTAAATGACGTAAAAGTTACATACACTCCGATAAATTCCGCAACTGCCGTAAACTACTGNATTGCAAGGCAGAGTTTATCAATCTTGTTGAAGAAGTGGAGAAGATCCTGTGCAGGGAGTGAGAAAGGGGGACGGGGGGAACAGGAAGGCTTCAGGAGGGAAGCAAATATGGAGAAGAGATGATGTGGGTTGCGGGAGTGGGATTCAATTAATGTGGTGTAATAGCAGTCTTTGGCAAGGGAAAGGGCATCACTAAACGCAGGGAGCGCAAACTTGAAGTGGAGAAAGTCAGCGAATTCACTTCCTCGAGAGCAAATTCTGAGATGGCGGATGGTAGGGGTGAGCCAGGGATGTGGGTTTATGCAACAGATAGGACGGCAGGAAAGGGGAGCATGGGAGTCAAGGGTGGAAGAAAGGAATGAGCTGAAGATGGAGACAGCAGAGTCTAGGCATGTGGTAGAGGTGACAGATGAGAGATGGGGGGGGGAGGAAGCAAAGTCAAGAGAGTCAAATGGATTGAAGGGCACGGAAAGAGCAAAGGTTGAGAAGGCAGGAGGGGGCAAGTGGGAAAGATGGAACGAAGCAAGGTGATGGTCAGAGACGGGAAGGGCATCAAAAGGAGATATTCGAGAGCGAGCAGTTTTTAGATAAGATTAGGTCAAGGGAGCAGCCGTCACGGTGCGTTGGGGCATCCGTCCAGAGGTGAAGGTCGAACGAAGAGGTCAGAGAGAGGAAGCAGGAAGCAGCACTTTCAATCTTAATCTGCAATACAGGAATATTGTGCTGATGATAACGGAGGGACTTGTTGCACTTACTGAATGTAACAAGAAAAATAACCAGACAAACTTCAGCAGCACTTTGGAGGTGTTCTATATCACCATCTTTTCCTACAACACCCTAAAAGCTGAGCTCAAGTTCTGGGATGAAGGACACAATGTTATCAAACTCTGTGATTATTTTATCATTAACTTAGTATGTTGAGAAACAGCAGGGTTCTTTTGCATTTCTAAAAAGTAACAGATTGTCTTGAAAAACTCCATAAATTAGATCCCACTTTATCATGAATAAGGAAGCTAGAAAGGCATTCAAATATAATTTCTTCAGAAACACACTGCCAATGACAAGGCATCAGGAAGTCAAGTCAAATGTAACCCAAAATAATAGAGCCACGGGAGCAGCTCTATACTAAGTCAGTTGCATCACTGCGTTAAAATCACAGTCTATTTATTAGAAAATTTAGATGCTCTGTCTTATCAGCGTGAAATCTGGTTGAGAGGACCATTTGGACGAGGGGTAGAATCTATCAAACTGGATGAAAAACAATAAAGTTATAGGCATTTGAATGTTGGAGGCAGAATGACATTTTCTCCCCTATGTAACTCTTCCCCCACCATTTCTTTTTTGTATTTATTTTAGTTTGCATCCCACCTTTACCCTTAGGCTCAGAATGGCTTACATTTCAATGTATTAACTTTAACCATTAACATGAACCTAATTAACTCAACTAGTAATCAACACAACAACCCTGTGAGGTAGGTTAGGAGACTTAGTTCTGGGAGCAGTATTAAGAAATCTAGAAGTGCTCAAATATTCAAGTTTGACTGTGTGTGTGCGTGCGTGCGTGCGTGCGTGCGTGCATCGTGCGTGCGTGCGAGAGAGAGAGAGAGAAAAAGAGAGAGATTTTGAAAATCCATTGTATAGTTTTGAAGTTCTGATGTTTCGAAGTACCCATTTTGGCAAATGGGAGGAGCAAGAAAAGCAGCTTTCCTGCTGTCTGTTTCACTAAAGTTCTGTTGTGTTATGCGAGATGAGCTTTTGTGCAGGCTACCATTGTACATAAGCAAAGATATTTTATTCCAGGTATGGACAGAGCNAGCAAACCCCACTGAAGCAGCAGCAGCACTTACCCATATTTTCTGCCACTTTCAAAAAGGAGAACAATAGTGATATGCTAGAGCGGAAAGTTTCAGAGACTCTTGTGGACTTCCATGAACTGTCGTAAACCTTTGGGAACTTCCGTATAATTTTGTAAAATTACGTAAATTGTCGTGAACTGTTGGAATGTGCCATGTGTACTATTTTGTGATTGGTGGACCAGATGAGAACTTTGCTTTTTATTGGCTTTAGTGGCTGTCCTTTCTGCTTGAACTAACACATGGGTATTAAAAGGTAGCTCTCCCTTTATATTTGACTTCTGCTTAAGGGCTCGCTTGTTCAGCCCCTTGCATACCAGAGCTACACCATCTAACGTAAGAAGCCCACATTAAAACGGACGCACACACTAACAGGACATTTGGATCCATGCCTGTTAAGTTGCTTTGTTATTCAATTGTATGAGATAGCAGAAAAATAACATGCCACTGACTGCAGGCACAGCAGCCAGCACGCACGCACTGCTTAGCGTATTTTTTTTTCCTCTTGAGGATATTTTTGACCGAGGAAATTCTGCTAGCATGGGACAATTTGGGCTTAAATCAGAGAGGAAGTAATAAATGCAGATCGCTTCTGCTAAAGAAGGCTCCCCAACAACAACTTAATCCTCAAAGTGCTCTACCAGGGCAAGCCCCATTCAGGTGAATGGGGCTTGTTGTGTGATCAAACAATTTGAGGACTGAGTTGTGAAGAGGGAGCCTAAATAGTTTATTGATATACTGAAAAGATGTTGAAAACCATGGGACAACTGCCAAAAATTGTCATAAATGTTGCAAAAACTGCCGTAACTATCGTAAATTGCCATGAACTATCGTAAATGACGTAAAAGTTACATACACTCCTATAAATTCCGCAACTGCCGTAAACTACTGCAATTTTTTAAAAAACTGCCTTAAATTGCAGTGAAGTATGGTAAATTGCCATTTGTTGCCTTTGGCCCAGTAGTGAAAAAGCAGTAGCCTAAAGCAGAACGGCAAACAATACTGCCGCTTCAGGCCTACTCTTCACTTGCCCCAGCTAGCACCAGTTCATCACTTAATCACCGTGGCTGTTGACCTGCAAAGGTTTGCACTCTGCAACTACTTACCCACTCAGTGCGCCCCTTTTAAAAGCACATATGACTTGAATCACACTTCATCTCCTGATCTATCTGAGATTTAAAGGTTAACAACTAATTAGTAAAATACTCTTATTGCACAGATCTATGAATAAATTGCCTTGCTCTTTTAAGTACACTATATACGCTGTGACAGCTGGGATGACTGAATATCTGATGGGTGGGGGGGGGGAAATCATGTTTAAGGATTCTTGGTGCATGAGATATTTGGCAAGATACTACTTCTAACAATATTTGTTCTAGAAGATTATCTACACTAGACATGGGTCAAAGTTTCCTTAGGAGTTAAATGTTTTTTATGTAAGTTCAGCAAATGGCTGTTGGAACCCTACATGGGCTTACATCTGACGTCCCATGTCTACAGACAGCACCAAAGTTTGCAAACTGGCTCTTATCTTGCTCACCAGCTGAAACCTGCAGGAGTGGAGCTGGTGTGTCCAGCTTGAAGTACCACAGTCCAGGAAGGGTAGAATCCCTGAATAAAGCCCTTTTTCAAAAGGATCAGGGATCATCTTCCTCCTGTTGCAGTGTCACAACTTTCGTGCACTGGGCATAATGGACTGCTAGAACCTGCTAACCAGGGCTCACTGCTTATCCCTACTCACTAAATTCCAAGAAAAAGAGTAAGACGTTGGACTTTTACAATGTCATTTCATTGCATTTGGTCATGGGTTCAATCTCTTATGGAGAGGGGGACTCCGCATTATTATTTATATAGCACAGGCAATGTACCTGGCACTGTATAATCCACAGTCAGAGACAGTTCCCTACTCCTAAGGGGCTTACAATCTGAGAGACAAGGGAGGGGGATATGGAGAGGTAAACATCAGGAAAGACAAGAATATATTTCATGAGGTTGAGAAGTTGCAGGCTCACGTGCTTTGCTTAGTTACAGGGAATTAGGTTCTGAGTGAGGGGGAATGAATGCAGTATCGCTCATGACAAGCTAGGGAAGGTGGGTTCTCAGAAGGGATTTGAAAGTTGGGAGGGAGCAGAGCGAATGTATCCAGGGAAGGAGTTCCATGAGGGGCAGCAAGGGAAAAGGGGTGAAGACATTTAGAGGAGCAAGGGGTTCACAAGCAGGTGAGGGTGGGGGCAGAGGCAGGAGCGGAGAGATATGGGGGAGCAAAGCCATGAAGAGCCTTGAAGATGAAGACCAGGAGCTTGTGCTGAATGCATTCCCATAGGAAGTCAGTGCAGGGCGGAGAGGAGGGGCTATGCATGGTCAAAGCGATGGGCAAGGTGGATGATTTTGGCTGTGGAGCATTGAATGGAGATTAGGAGGGCCAAATCAGAGGAAGGTAGGCCAGTAAGGAGGAAGTTGCAGTAGTCAAGGTGAGAGATGACCAGAGCATGGACTAAGGTTTTTGCAGCAGCACCAGTAAGGCAAGGCCTAATTTTAGCAATATTGTACATAGCAAAGCAACAGGATTTAGCAACAGCCTGGATCTGAGGATTAAAGGAGAGGGGGGAGTCGAAGATGAATCCCAGTCTACAGGCCTGACGGACCCTCCCTCAATGGAAATTGGGAGGGAAGTAGGAGGGGAGCGTTTGGAGGGAAAGATTAGGAGTTCAGTCTTGGCCATATTAAGCTTGAGATGGCGACGAGACATCCAGGCAGAGATGTCAGAAAGACAGTCAGCAATACGAGTCTGGATGGAGGGGGATGGGGGGGACAGAGCATGGGAGTGGAGAAATAGAGTTGCGTGTCATCAGCATACAGGTGATGTTGGAAGCTGTGGGTTTCAATGAGTTTACCTAAAGAGTGTAGAGGGAGAAGAGAAGGGGGCCCAAGACAGAGCCTTGGGGAACCCCCCCAGAGAAGGGAAGCAACATAGAGGCGGTACCAGAACAAGAGAAACGTTGAAGCAGCCATTCGAGAGATACGAAAAGCAGCAGATGAGAACAGTGTCCCAAAAACCAAGGGACCGTAGTAAATACAGGAGGAGGCTATGATCAACAGTGTCAAAGGCGGTAGAAAGATCGAGGGGACAAGAACAGAATAGAGGCCCTTAGACTTAGCTAAGAGAAAGTCATCGGTTATTTTGGCAAGGGCAGTCTCAGTCAAATGGAGAGGGTGGAAGCCCGACTGGAGGGGGTCAAGGGAGGAATTTGAAGAGTGGAAGTCCAGACAGCACATGTAGACAGCTTGCTCCAGGAGCTTGGAAGCGAAGGGTAGGAGCGAAATGGGGCAATAGCTGGAAGGTTCGGCAGGGTCAAGAGTAGTCTTCTTAAGGATGGGGAGATAGTAGCATGTTTGAAGGCTGTTGGAAATGACCCAGTAGAGAGGGAGAGATTGATGATGTGCCGCAGAGAAGGCACAGCGGTGGGGGCAATCAACGTTAGGAGGTCAGAGGGGAGGGGGTCAATGGGGCAAGTGGAGGGGTTGGATGAAGAGAGGAGGGAGGCAACTTCATCAAGAGAAGCGGGGAAAAGGAGAAGAGAAGAGAGGCAGAAGTGGGAACATTTTTTTAAAAATCTTTTAAAACTTATATCCCGCCCCTCCTGCCCAAAGGCAGCTCGGGGCAGCGAACAACACACGCACAAAAAAATT
>QEPC01011062.1:75215-94278 GCA_003113815.1 Sphenodon punctatus | reverse complement strand
TTTTTACTGTGTTGACGACAGGTGGCCATGAGAGCATGGGGGAGCAGCTGGATGACCGCCACCAGCACCCGACAGGAACAGTAGGTGAGGGAAATGGGTGGGAAGGCACCATGGCAGAAAAGTGGGCTGGCAGTGGGGCGGAAACCAAGGTAGCAGGCAGTGAGGGGGATGGCATGAACAATAATGTTTGGTTTCTGTGTTCTTCACTCCTCTACAGTAACTGCAAGAGGAGAAACAGGTGCCCCAAAGATCCCACTGCAGCAACCGCTACAGCAGCAGCATAGGCCAGGTACTCATTCCCGCTTCCCTTACAGCAGGCACAGGGCTGTAAATTGGGTGGTAAGGCCAGTCATTAAATTGGATGTGAACTGTGGGTGGCTGCTTAAACACAAGGCCTGTAAGGTGGGTGGGGCAGTCTGAGCTAACAGCTTTCCTTGTTGCCTTGCTACAGGTCTGCCAGTCCAATGGCCATGGACAGAACCACCAGCAACAAACGCCTAGCAGAACCAGGACCTGCAGGTCCGCAACTGCAGTGCAGGGAAGATTTGGTGAAACCATGTGTTGAGCGGATGAGATCCAGGATGCCATTAATGGCATGGCCCAGGGGCATGGGCAGCTTGTGTGGCACAACAGAAGGCCTTGGCTGTCAGTTCCAAAGCAGGAACCATCTGTGTCTTGTGGCACACTCCACTACCCTGGCCAAAGATGGAGTGAGAGCTCGTATGTGCCTTGCAATCTCATTGCACCAACAGCAGTAGAAGGCATGCATCTGCTGGATTGCTCACATTATGGCAGGTCAGAGTTACAATGGGCTTCTGGGCCTTTAATAAAAGTAGTACCAGCCTGCTGAAGATGCTTAGAGGGCTGCAGGCGCTAACCCAGCTGAAGGATAATACCTAATAAAATAGCCGCTGGGCTTGGGCATGGCTGGGGCCAGCTCAGGCAAGAAAGTGAGACAGCTTAGAAGGAGAGGCTGCTGTGGAAACAGGAGTGATGAAGGTAGCTTTGCTGCAAGGTCTTCAGTTCAGAGGGGGTTGTCTGAGCTGCGAGGGGTTTAGCTGGGTCTCCAGAGGAGCTTCCCTAATCCAGAGCCCCAGAGACATCTGAAGAGACTGTGAGAATCAAAGGCTAGATAAACATAAAGACTAGGTGATCAATAAAGAGACTGTGGTGAAAAGCGAATTCCCTGGTGAGTGACTCTGAGGGGGCTAATCCTAGCAAGACTCATCATAAGCGAGCCCTGCCGCAAACATGTTCTGCTAAGCAGCGGTAACCAAGGTCCGGAGCGTGAACGATCACCATGAAGTTCCTGGTATGCATCTCCATGGCTGCGGTACCGACAGCTGTGAACTGTGCAGAACATGCTCCAAACGCTTTGAACAATTTAAAGAGCTGGGTGGCTGCGTAGCTAGGATTGGCACAGGAATGGCTGTGCGCCTAGCTATTGGCTACTGTTGGCTGAAAAGGGTTTTGCTAAGCTGGGTGTATTTGTGTGCATCACCAGCACTGAAAACCCATGTAGCAGACACATCCGTGCACATGCCAAGTCATGTAAAAATGTTACAACTGTTACCACATGGAAGCGTGCAATTTTTTAACTTGGGTGGGGGAACCACTGAATGTTAAGAAACAGGCAGGTGGGGGGATCTGCAAGGCAGCTAAGTTCATTGCCCATGGAATGTACGTGGGAGCAGAGCTGCTCATTGGTTAAAAGCAGGTGCTGTGGTCGCATGGAGTACAGGGTCCAGATATATATTTTTTGGGGGGCGGGGGGGCGCGGGTAATGGACACTGGTATTTACTGACATTTGGGTCAGGCCTGATGTAGAGAGAGAACTATCAAATCCATCCTCCAAGGCAGTCTATGTGCGCACAGGGTCACACATGAACACAATGGGGTTCTATGTATGCATGATGGAACGGAGGCACTGTGCAACCCTACTGCAGTTCAAAGTTCAGCAGCATGGAAGACTGGGATGAAATCAAAACCACGACTTTTCTGGACATTTGTGCATTGCCAGTAGTAAGGAAGTCACTAATGGAGGCTGGACCTTCCCTGCCATTTTTCCTCATCACTTCCCCAATGACAACGAGAGGATACCTGCGGGGCCACCAAGAGTGCCTCAATCGGAAGGTGGAGATGAATCTCTTGGGGGGAAACAAGTGGCTCAGGGTACAGGAAATGTGAACCCACTGAAGGAGAGTTTCTTGCCCTATATGAGGTTTAGGCACTCACTGAAGCGCAGAGCGCTCTGCCAAGTGAGGATGTTTTCTGTCCCAACTGTATGGAAATGCAGAAAATGTTAGATGGGGTACAAGAGAGATGTTTGACTGGGGGTTTTATGCAAACCAAGAGGGATTTCCAAGACCACAGCGGGCGAGACCCCAATAAAACTGTGTGCTGCTACTTGTCCATACATTGCTGTGAGCCGTGGCTGTGAGAAACTGGTTGGCAACATGCAAAGACTGATTGCTTTCAATTTTAATGTTTACTTTCACTTTCAATTTTCAATATAGACACTCAATAAGTATGCAGTTTGCTCAATAAACTCAGTGTTATGTGCAGGTCAAGCCCCCGGGCCTTGACCTGTGGCATTCTGCAGGGTTCGATCTTGTCTCTGCTATTATTTAATGTATACATGCAGCCCCTGGGGGAGATCGTGAGAGGGTTCGGGGTGCGATGTCACCAATATGCTGACGATACTCAGCTGTACCTCTCGTTTTCAACTGACTCAGGTCCTGCTGTCTTAGTACTTTCCCAATGTTTGGAGGCTGTGGCGGATTGGATGCGGCAGAACAGACTGAAGCTCAATCCTGATAAGACGGAGGTGATGGTGGTGGGTAGGGCGAGGGAGGTGCTGGCTCCCCTGGTAGCCCAGGAGGTTTGGAGTCTGGGGGAGGTATCGGACTTGGGGTTCCAGCTGGATCGGCAGGTAGAGATGGTGGCTAAGGCCGCCTTCCGCCAGCTGTATCTGGTATGGAGGCTGTGTCCATACATTTCCAGGCTCGACCTAGCCACCCTCATTCATGCCTTCATCACCTCAAGCCTAGACTACTGCAATGCACTGTATGTGGGGCTTTCCTTGTTTTTGGTTCGGAGGCTGCAGCTGGTGCAGAATGCGGCGGCCTGTCTCCTTATGGGGACGGGAAGGCGGGAGCACATAACACCTGTGTTCCGCACTCTGCACTGGCTGCCTATAGCGTACTGAGCCCGATTCAAGGTGTTAAGTGTTGATCTATAAAGTCCTACACCGTCTGGGCCCCTCATACCTTGGGGACTGCCTCGCCCCCCGCGCCTCAGAGCGATCCCTGAGGTCCATCGGGGAGATCCCCCGTGTAAAGCGGGGGGCCACAATGGAGAGAGCGTTCTCGGTGGCCGGGCCGAGGCTCTGGAATTCCCTCCCGGAGGAAGCCCATCTGGCCCCAGGTCTGCTGACTTTTCAGCAAGCCTGTAAGACCTGGCTGTTCGCCCAGGCCTTTGGAGGTGGGGGGGGGGATTGTATTTTTAAAACATTGTTTTAATGAATTTTATTGTGTGTTTTTATGTTGTAAGCCACTCCGAGATACCGTAGGCATGAGGGGGTGGCTAACAAATATTTATAAATAAATAAAATAAATAGCAAAAGGTTATTTCCAGCTACCAAGTGCTCACAGATATAAACCCATGTATGAAACTCTGCATGTGGGTGGAGATAGCAGGCACTGGACCACCTCCTGGTGTCATAGCTTAGAGGAAAAAAACTGCTCAGACGGCTTCTTGTTCCCACTGCTCACTGCAGCTGAGAGTCATGACAAGGGGAGGGATACTGGGAAAGGGGGTGGTAGACAGAGCACAGCAGGGAAGAACGCATGCCCGTGTATTAGGCTTGTTACGCTAACCCTGTGAGTGCAGTCCGACAGCATGTAGAAGAAAAACACATAAAGGCTGCCCAGTTATTAGGCTCTTCTACACATTAAACATGTGGATGGGGGCTGCAGAGTCTGAACTCAGACTCCATCAGGCTATCATCTTGTTAACACTCATAGTAAAAAAGCAGCTGACATTTTAAATGCAGACTAATGATAAGGTCATTTTGTTAGAGAGAGGTTACCTTAATTTACATAATATTGTTTATTAAATTATATCAATTTCAAACAGGATATTTTCATCTTTATATCTCATAAAATAAATCCTTTGTGTTCCCACAGGGACCTTTTAATTTGGCAAAACAGATGCTGATGCAGAGTTTTCAATGACGTATTTCTCTTGTATTAAGTGAGCCCAAGTAGTAACTTTCTAAAAATGCGTTCATGAAAATTTAATTCAGATGTTCACACTAGTCCACTGTTTTGATGAAGTGCACAGGTCTTAAATTCAGGGATTAATAAATAATGATATTTTATAACCAATGGCAGATAATTGCAGTTGTGAAAAACCTGCATCTGTTTTCACACGAGTCTTCTGGTAATGGTGAGGTAGAAATACAAAAACAAACTCCTGCTCAAGCAAGTTGTTTTCCTGTAGGACAGTGGTTCCCAAGTTTTTGGCCTGCCTCCCCTCACAGAACTAACTATAATTCCATGACCCCAGACAGCACCAAAAACATGCAAAGTTTAATATTAGTCAGGAACACAACCCCACTTGAGGTTTCAACCAACAGTTTGGAAACCTCTGTTCCTACAAAAAGATTATAAACTCAAACCATAATCTACCTTTGCTGTTTGCAGTTTAAGATGCAATTACAGAATTTTTTTTGTTACAGAATTACAATGGTTATCAATTTCATTGCCTTTTCTGTAATTACAGAAATATATAAGTAACTGATAGCCTTCTCGCATACTTGCCTTCGGTGGGCCTGCTTTGTATTAAATGCCTTAGATAGGAGAATTTCCTTCCCCTGGGAGGTTGTTTTCTACTACCATCCCCTTTCCTTACTGTTTTGCCCTTACATAGTCCCAAATCTGTATTTACTGCTATCTATCGATTCTTGGTTTTTAAACACCATTATGTTTAAATGTCTGAAATCTATGGGAGGTTCTTTTTCCCAAGTGCTTGCTCCCAAGTCATTGCCGCTTTATATATACACACCTATATTGCTTTTGCTCTGTCTATATTCTGATTTGTTACATGCCTGAGAAAAGGCCCAATGTCTCCCAAAAGACTGCACACTCACACCAGCTATAGCTGACCCAATAAAATATCATTGGGACTACTTTGCTTCCACCCCTTACATTACATTTGGGACCAACAGGAAATCACATAGTCCCCCTCTAGACTCTAGAAGAAAAAAGGCATTTGCACAAGTCACCAAAGTAACATTAGGTGCCAAATTCTCTTCTCAATACCACTACAGTGGGATTTTGGTGGCAAAACAGAAAATAATTTGGTCCTGGTGGGCTAACGTGAAGAAAACAAGTAATTTTTATTTATTTTATTTATTTTTTATTTATTTAAAATTTATATTCCGCCCCTTCTGCCCACAGGGCAGCCAGGGCCAGCGAACAACGCTCAATATTTTTTTTTATTTTTAAAAAAATTAAAAATACATTACAATGTGGTGAACCTCCCACCCCTCGCCAAAAGCCTGACGGAACAGCCAGGTCCTACATACACGTCAAAACAGCAGGAGAGCGGGAGCCAACCGAGCCTCCTCCGGAAGCGAATTCCACAGCACAGGGGCAGCCACCAAAAAAGATCTAACATCGGTGGCCACCCGCCTTGCCCGGGGAACCTCCAAAAAGGCTCCCACGGACGATCGCAAGGGTTGCACAGGTACATGGGGAGTGAGGCAGTCCCGCAGATAAGCAGGGACCAGGCCATGAAGGGCTTTAAAGGTTAAAGCCAGCACCTTGAACCTGGCCCAGTGCTTTATAGGCGGCAGTCAGTGCAGAGTCCGGAGCACAGGTGTCATGTACTCCCTGCAACCCGCCCGCGTAAGGAAATGGGCCGCGTCATTCTGCACCAGCTGCAGCCTCCGGACCAGCTTCTGGGGGAGGGGGGGGAAGGAGAGGGGGCCCACAGCCTTGCAACGGCACCGTTGATCTGAGATGGGGGCACAGTCTGAGCGCCACCACCACCGGTTTCAGTGTGGCGGCACTTTACTTCCTTGGGGGGTGCAGCTCGGCCGCGATGGTGCTTTGTTTCCTCCGGGGGGGGCAGCTCCTGAGCGCCAGCGCCGGCTTGAAAACTGTGGCGCTTTGCTACCCCGGGGGGCAGGGGGCCCCAGCTCCTGAGCGCCAGCGCAGGCTTATGAGCAGTGACGCTTTTGAATTGGTGTGAGGAGGGGCACACGTTGCCTCCTCTGGGCCCTCAGTTCCCTTTCACTTGTAATGGGGGGGGGGCATTCCTAGGCAATTAGAGGGGCCAGGTGGGGCCCACAGTTAATAAATAAATAATAATAATAATAGCAGTATTTATATAGTGCCAACAATGTACCTGCCGCTTTACAGAGAATAAAATGACACGGTCCCTGCCCGAGAGCTTACAATCTAAAGACAGGGGCAGGGCATGGTGGGTCCCATGGCTGGTGAGCAATGCCATCACAGGCTCCGCGCAGCAGCTCTTCAATGGATGCTTGAAGGGGCCAGGCGGGGCACGGCCTCCCATTTTTTGAGATAGGCCCTTATAATAAATAAAGCGACGCATTACGGTTAAGACATGTAGGAATATAGGAAGTGCCATACTGGGTCAGACCAATGGTCCATCCAGCCCAGCATACCGTCCACGACAAGTGGCAATTGCGGGGGCTTGGGGGTGGGGGAGGAAGCACCCAGCAGGTCACAATGACTGCTGGGGTACCAATATATAAATATAACAATGAGTCGAATTTTGAGGAGGACATATGCTTGTGACGCGACCATTAGTTGGTACATAGATACGACCATCATGGATACTGTTCCTGTGGGGACTGTCCATTGACTAGGTCTGGTTTTTGAACGAATGAACGATGTCTAGTTTCTAATTGAATTTTCCTTTTACTTTATGAGGCGCAGTTCCAATGGTTCATACACGGTCCAGTCACGGTGGCAGGGGTGGTCAGGCTCAACAGATATTCAAGGCCCCATCCTCTAACGCGAGGAGGGGTCGTACCTGGTTGGGGGCTGCAACCACCCCTGCTCCAATGGAGGGCCAGGAGCAGCTAGACAGTGCTCTTAGGTTCTCCATGCGCACTGTGACTAGGATCATAGCCACCACATTGGGGACTGTGCATGTAGGGCAGTCCGTTAAGGTTGCATCAGTTCCTCCACCACCCAAAAGCCCCTGAGTGCGAGGCCGAGGGGGCGTGTCAGGCCCTGGGCAAGCGGAGACCGAGACTGAATTACCAGTGGATGATGTCGGAACCGGTGTGGAGGGATCACGGTCAGCTATGTCAGACATGCCTGGATCGAGTGGCATGCAGCCGGCGCCCACGGAGCAAGGTGAGGGGTCCACGGGTCACAGAGTTACCAGTACTGTTAGGCCCGTGGGTTGGGGGCCAGTTCCTGGTACTAGCATGACCACTGGGCCCAGTTCGGGAGTGGATGGCCAGGCTGCTCAGTGGTACTGGGAAAAATCTGTAACGTTGGCTTTGGATGCCACTACCGCAATCCCCGTGTGGGATACAACTGGGGCTGGCTTGGAGATACAGGCCGGTTACAGGCAGACGGGATGCCTATGCCATCCCCATCTCCTTGCCGGGGGATCACCTGGCCCAAGCTAGCAAGGAAAAAATTTGGAAAGGGAAGTTTATAGACATATTTATATTACTTCATGGGGAGGAGCCGGGCGATGAAAACTCAGAAAACAAGGGAGCACGGGTAAGCGTAAGAAGTCCATAGTCCCGAAAACGTGGGAGAAATGGTCAGTCTGTTTTTATATTTACATGGGGGTGGTGTCTTCTAGGTTCCCAAGCAGGGCCTGGCAGTTAATCCAATACACAGCGATTATACAGAAGGCATAAGCTGATTTGGGGGCGATGGCTTGAATATGACAATATTTCGGCGCAAGGCCTCATCCAACCCCCACACATGCTGGGATATCATTGATATAATATGCATTCACAGATCACGGCCCCGCACCACCCTATTGCTGGCATCTGGACGGGAAGTGGGTAATTCTCCCGGGGTCCTCAAAGCAGGTTTCGGAAAAGCCAGTTTGCTGGGCTTTTAATGGAAAAGGTTGTTTTTGTGTCCGACGCAAGTACGCCCACTACTGTTCAATCCATGGGGGTGGCCACCCAGCCTCGTCCTGTTTCAAGGGACATTACGAGGCCGGCAAGCTAAAATTTGGAAATGGAGGCCCAAAACCAGAGTGATAAGGGGGGACTGGGGGCAGCATGCCAGTGGGGGGCAGGGTTTTGGCACCCACGCCAATTAAGCTAAAGGCGCTAGGGCCCCTATTACAGCACTACCCCAACAAGGTTGACGCTGATTACTTATGGTTAGGGTTTTCTGAGGGTTTTAGGATTCCTTACAAAGGTCTCAGGGTCTGCCAAAGGGCTCGTAACTTTAAATCGGTTCAAGTTATGCAGGGGGCAGTTTGGCAAAAAATTAATAAGGAGATAGAGGCTGGACGTGTGACGGGACCGTTTGACACTCCCCCGCTGGGAGCTTTAAGGTGCTCCCCGCTGGGACTGGTGCCCAAGAAGGCACCGTATCGATTGATACACCACCTGTCATAACCCCAGGGGTAGTTCTGTCAATGACGGGATTGATCCTGGGCTGTGCTTGGTGCAGTATACATCGTTCGATGCTGCGGTGCCTATTGTGTGGGCAGGGGGACATGGGGTGCTCATGGGGAAGTGCGACATAAAATTGGCCTTTCAGCTGCTGCCAGTCTCCCCACATGACTTTAGAGGCCAATTTTTCTACGATAAGGCCATGCCCATGGGTTGCTCCATTTCCTGTTCTGCCTTCGAACGATTCAGCATTATGCTGGAGTGGGCAGAGAAGGACAGGGCGGGCTTACCCTTCATATCGCACTCTCTCGACGATTACCTCTTTTGGGGGAGGGCAGGCTCTCAGGAGTGTGTCAGGCTAATGTCTACATTTGCAACTGTGGCAGCCAAACTGGGCGTCCCATTGCCTGACGAAAAGACTGAGGGCCCAGTGACCTGGCTTTCCTTCTTAGGCATCCTGTGACACAGTTGCAGGCACGTTGAGCCTTCCCCTGGATAAACTGTCCTCCCTGCAGATGCTGTTAAAGGAAACCATGGGCGCCCGCAAGGTGACACTCAGGGCTATGCAGGCTTTGCTCGGCCACTTAAGCTATGCTTGTAGGAGTCATAGCTCCCAGTAGGGCTTTCTGTGCCAGGCTGGCCCGGACCACATCTGGGGTTGTCACCCCCCACCCCCCCACCGCATTCGGATATCCAAGGGACTTAGGGAGGACCTTCGGGTCTAGCTAACTTTTCTCGACAGCTACAATGGGGTTTCATTATGGAGGAAGGTGCAGCTGCTCGAGGCCAACCTCTGGGTAGTATCCGATGCTGTAGGGGCCACAGGCTTTGGGGTTTTCTTCCAGGGCAGCTGGTGCACCCAGCCATGGCCGGAAGCCTGGGCTACTAGTGGGCTGCTGGGAAAGATAACATTTCTGGAACTCTTTCCTCTATCGGTGGCTTTGGAGCTCTGGGGTCAGCGATTCCGGAATTCTCATGTATGCTTCTGGTCGGATAATCAGGTGGTGGTCCAGGTAGTCAGTCGACAGTCCAGAAAATCCAACAGGGTCATGGTATTGGTCCTCTGGTTTGTGTTGAAGTGCCTTTCCTTGAATATGTATTTTTTTGCCAAGCACGTGCAGGGTGTGCAAAATGAAATTGCTGATGCTCTCTCTCGTTTACAGATGGAGCGTTTCCATTCCCTAGCGCCGGGCGCCAACATCAACCCAGAGATGATGACAGAGGCTTTGTGGATGCTTGGGAGAGGAAGTTAGACAGCAGCATTAGATGTGCTGTCTCAGGTTCAACCTGGCGGGCTTACGCAACATTGTTTAGGGATTTTCGCAATTTTTTGGTCAGTCATGGGATCCAGGAGCTCTGGCCCATTTCTCCTTGTCACGTGGAATGGTTTGCAGCACACCTAAGTGTACTCGGCTTAGCTCCACGCACCATCAAATGTCGCTTAGCAGTCATCGCTTTTTTCTTCAAGGCACAAGGGGTGCCCGACCCTTGTGCGCGCTACAGGCTCTGGAAGGCTGTCAAAGGATGGGCCAGAGTGGGAGGGTCTAGGAAGGACACTCGCAAGCCTATACCTGTCAGTGTGCTGGCTCATCTGGTCGTGGCATTGCCCAAGATCTGTTCCTCTGCCTACGAGGCGTTACTCTTCCGAGCCGCTTTTTCTACGGTATTCTTTGCGGCCCTGCGAATCAGTGAGCTGGTCCCCTCTTCCCAGCGGGATCAGTCAAGCGCTGGATGTGGAGCTATAGGCAGGGCCCTGATTCTTCCGCGGAATTTTTTTAAAAATTCCGCGGGAGTCAGGGGCCAATTCTGCGCCTCGGCGCGATTTACCATGCGGGGGGGGGGGGCTGGTTTGCCTCCTCCTCCCCCCGCACTGGTAAACCCTCAGGGCCTCCCCTCCCCAGCTGCCGGGGCTTGCCCTCCCCAGCTGCTGGGGCGTGCTTGACTCCCACCCCCCACCCCCCAAAAAAAACCCAAAAGGATTGGTCTTACCAGGGATGGCTGCAGCAGCTGCTCCGTCCAGCACGCTCTTTTCCTGCTCGTACTTCCTGGCCCCTCCCGACGGGGCCTCTCAGGGCGACGCAGCCGGATGACGTCATCTGGCTGCGTCGCCCTGAGAGCCCCGTCGGGAGGGGCCAGGAAGTACGAGCAGGAAAAGAGCGCGCTGGACGGAGCAGCTGCTGCTGCCATCCCTGGTAAGCAAATTAAAGGGCCCTGGCAAGTGGGGAGGCTGGGGAGGGGAAGCCCCGAGGGTTTGTTCATTCCCCTTCCCCCGTAGAATCTCCTGCCCCGCGTCCCCGCAGCGCAGGCTGGAAATTCTGTGCTGGGGTAAGCGGGGCAGGAGATTCCGCGGGGGGAGGGGAATTCCGCGGGAAATCTGCGATTCGCAGACCCGCGTTTCCCTCGGGGCCCTGGCTATAGGATGTGGTATTGGGGCCTGATTCCATCACCATCACTGTTCGGCTATCCAAATGTGAACAGATGGGAAAAGGGCAGCTAATAACATTATACCGCTCACCAGCTAGGGTATCTGCCACTGAAGCATATTTGGAGGTCTGCCCACATACCCAGGGCCCCTTTTTCATGCATTTGGCCAGCACATTTTTCACCAAATTCCAGTTTAAGACAATTTTTAGGAAGGACATTGTTATGCTGGGTCTTCAACCGTCCGACTACGGGTCGCACTCATTTCGGATCGGGGCAGCATCCACGGCAGCTGCTGGAGAACTGTCCGCCTCCCAGATCAGGGAAATAGGTAGATGGTGGTCAGGCGCTTACCGCACCTATGTGCGGCCACTGGGCCCGTGCCAGTAGGAGTGGTGCGAGTCCACAACCCTATGTTTTGTCATCCCCAGGCACGGCACGGCTGATCACCACCTGGATATGCAGGCATAGCATCATGCACTGGGCTGAACGGCATGCAGCCAATTCCGATTTTGGCTTCCAGCTGGGTTGCGGCTTATGTTCCCGGCTTTATTCGTTTGGGCACAGCGGGATGCGATGGGAGCAGTTGAGTCCAAGAGGGACACAAAAGTGTTTTGCAGGGCGGCACGCTTTGGACCGCCGGACGTCCTGGTCATTCACTTGGGAGAGAATGACCTTGGATTGTGCAGTGCGTGGGGGCTCACGGGAGAGATGAAGGATGACCTCTCCAGTTTGGTAGCTGAATGGTTGCAGTCCGCAATCTGGTGGTTGGATCAGCTAGAGCGTCGGGCTTGCCATTACGCTAAGCCAGCCAGGATCGAGTGAGCTATGCACAAGATCAATAGAGCAATCTGGGCATTCGTTGAGAGCTTGGGGGGCCGAACAGTGCATCACGAGCATAGTGTGTGCCAGGACCCAGGTCTTTTCCTGCAAAACGAGGTTCAATTGTCCGAGCAGGGGGAACGCAATATGGCTGGAAGATTTGAGGAACGTTCTGCATCAGTATTTAGGTATACTTGTGTGGGGGGAAAGGGATGAGTAAAGTTTCCTCCCACTTTTCATGGCAGTTAGTGGTTTAGGAACCATGCTGTAGTGAGGCTTCCTAAGAGCTAAGGGGGCGCAGATGCACCCCATCACCACTTGGAGAGCAGGGGGGGGGTTTAGGGGCAGGGACCCCAGTCCAGGCTCGCAATGGCTGGTAGGGGGCTTCACCCTGCCCTGACCCAGGGGGAGGGTGAATTCGAAGGGTTGAATCACCCGGGCAATGATTAGATCAGCCTTCCTGCTTGCTTTATATGGCATGGTTCCTCTCCGCTATACACACAGGTTCAGGATTAATTGTAATGTTTTTTCTGATTGTTACGTATATGATATAATAAAGTTGCGGCCATTGCCTCTTTATCCCAAAGCATGTTGGTGTATGTTCTTGTGGGTAGTGTGGGCACAAAAAGCTATTATATTGCTTTGCTACTGTTAACAGTAATTTTTCATTCAATTATTGTTTCGTTGATTTGTTTTAATTGGGTTAATGAGAAATGGCAGGTCGTGATGGAGGTGGGTGTGGATTTCTAAGGAGTATTTTCGGGAGGTTTACTTTATAATTGTCTTGGTATTTACTTATTTTTAAATGTATCACACACCACCCTGAGTCTTTTGGGAGAAGGGCAGAACAGAAATCTACCACCACCACAAAATGTCTTAGATTTTACCAACACAAAACGATTTAAAGATTCTGATTTAAATTTTAAAACTTCTATTCATTTGAGATTAAACAATGATAATCCTTTAAAGCACTATCATGGTTGTGTCATACTAGATGTTAATCATATATTTCATAGTTATACATCATTTGGATGAGAAAACAGAACAGCAAGAAAAGTTTTAACAAATTTGACACAAAAAATCTGTATATGCAGTACTTCTAGATTAAAGTACACATCAACTTTTAGATTTCATCATTATTTATAGTTTTGGATTATGTTTTCATAGTATTACTGTTTTAAATTAGTACATGCAATTTTTATTCTTACCTTTAGGGAATCAAAGCAGGCAATAACTCTTCCATTTTCCACCTGGCAACTTTTGGGGGGATGTGCAAATTTGCATTCCTCATCAGAACGTGAACAAGTTCCTCTTTGAAACTGTCTGCACACTTCTAATGTCAGCCATTTTGTATCTCTTACAGGAGCCACATTCAAAGCCATGATGTAAAACTGGTCTAGATTTTGTGAATCACCGTTAAGGAAATTTTGTCAAGTCAAACTCCAGCAACTCCAATAAAAACTGTAGCTGAAAACTCCTAGCAGCAATGATGTAATAAATTGCTTAATGGAGTCCAATATACACAAAACAGAATGAGCAAAGACAATTTATCAGCTAGCAGTCACTCATCAATCAATATGTCCCACTTGTAGACTGTTGGCTGCAAAAAAATCATGCTCAGTAGCATCGCTGGCTGTAAAAATGTGAGTCTTGATTGTTTCACTGACAACGGTTTTAAAGAAAGTTACTTCAAATATAATGGCACTCCTCAATATAACATTAACTCTTCGCAGGCCGCTTGCTGGTATTGATCACACGGAAAAAACAACGCATTCAAGTGCTTGTGTCCAAACAGTAATTTTTCTTCTCTTCAGCTTTCTTACTGTCGAAGACAGTTTCACATCAGGAAGTTGGCAAACCAAGACATTCAAGGTATTTTCTGCCACAAGTAAGATCAGGGCAACAATGTTTTGCTGGCAGAGATAATATTTTGAGGACAGTTGTAGCAGTTGTCTCCAGTAAAAGTGACTTTACAAAGGCTCTTTTTAATCATGGACCTGACAAGGCCAAAAAAAAGAGAGAGAAAGAAAATCAATTTATATGCAACTTCATTTGAATCAAAGTTATATAAACCCACCACTTTTAAAAATAAATAAATAAATAAATCTAGAAATGGTAAACATGCCGATAATTCTGTGAGATACCATAGCCAATTTTATTTTATTTTTAAAAAGGTGGTGGTGGTGGTGAATCCACTTCCTTCCCCAAAGTTATGCATGACAGGAATAACCAATTGGAACACGTATTGCAGCAATATTCTAGGCAGCAATCCAAAAGTTGGGAATGACTCAAATAGATGAATGTGGCAGACATAATAACTAGTCATGCTGGTTCTGGAACAATTCAATCTAATGTGCTTAGACTCCAGAATAATATATTAGACCAACAGTTTCCAATTAATTTATCATTCAGCTTTCTAGATTGCATTATGGAGTATTATAAACAGCTAGCTGTTTTTAGTTCACTTCCCTCCACCCGCCCAAAATGAAGATGGTAGAAGTCTGTTTAAACTCGTCTCAGAAACAGGCTATTGGTTTAGTAGAAACAAAAAACCCTTTTCTTCAAACAGAAGCAGAAATGTTAATAGATTTTTTAAAACAAAAACAAAACACTTCTAACAGACCACTTCTAAAAGGCTTCATGTAAAGCTGTAGCAACTTACTTCCAAGTCATTGCCTAGATGTTCTCTAACCTATTATTTTCAATTGTGAAATTGTCGTTTTTATGCAGGAACACTCCAGATAAAGCCATTCTTGGAACAATTTCATAAACTCGAAGAGCAGAGTTCCGGGCGCAAATCTCTCTCACTAAATGGCTACAGGAAACCTTTTATGTTCAAAATACTGTACTAAATGATTTCTCCTTTTAACAAAAATACAAAGGGCCCAAATTTACAAACACTTGCGAACACAGGGCACGATCCGCAGACCAGAAATACTAAGATATATTATACTCAGATATATTAATTCTACTCTGGAGACAGTGGTTCAGTTCATAGACACTCCATGATTTCAAGGGAACTATGCACAAGTGTTTGTAGGATTAGGGACAAACTTATTAACAGTATGTTCGCGAATTCTATCAAAATAAAACAGCAGCAGCAGCAACAAAAAAAAGATAGGTAATGCTAAGTTAAATCTTTACAAAGGCATGAGAAAAGAAGTTGGAAATATTTCTAAAAAACAGGATTTTATTTTTTTTCTATGCTGTTGCTTATCAATACCATGAAAATAAGCAAGTTTAGTCACATGAGTAAAGGACACATCAAGGAGTTGCAAGATCAGTCTTTCAGTCTGAATCCTGGGTCTGCACTCCCAACAGAATATGGAATTTAAACACAAAAGGCTAAGGAAGTTGTGGGTTCGCTGCTCAGCAGGGAAGGTGTGGTGTTAGATGATGAAAAGAAGGCTAGTTGCTCAATAGCTACTTTGCGTGTCTTTTCAAAAAAGGTAACTGTGACCAGATGTTAACAAAGCTGACAAACAAGAAGGGGAAAGAGGGACAGGTAAGGATAACTAAAGGCCATGTCAAAGAATATCTGGCTAACTGGAATGAATTTAAAATCAGTGGGGTCTGGAGAACCGCACCATAGGACACTAAAGAAAGTAGTCAAAGAAATCTCAGAAACCAAGCAACTATCTTTGCAAACTTGAGACAGGTAAGATCCCAGAGATCTGAACAAGAGAAAATCTTGTCTATTTTTAAGAGAAATATAGAACAGTCAGCTTGATTACAGTAATTGGGAAGGTATTTGAACAAATAGCATGCTTGTCCCCATACAGGTGGGTGGCATGGCAGATTCCTCCTATCCCACAAGCATCCTAGTGTTAACCCAGCTTTAAACACTGCAGCAAGGAAGAAGGCCCTTTAAGTTCTAGAACAGTTGCACTCACTTCATGAGCTTCCTTTCCCAGTTGGTGAAAGAACTGTCTAATTGCAGATTGCTGGGCTGGAGAAGATAAGCACCCAATGAAGCTAGTCTGATGGAGGGTACCTCAGCCAAGAGTGACTTAGCTAGCTAGTTAAAAAAAAGGGCTGGAGCTTGAATTTAATTGCTGAAACTACTTGCAACCAGCCATGTGAGAGCTGACAGGTAACTGATGGAACTTGGGCTGAAGCATGGGGACTGCCGTGAGCAGAGACAGGAGTGCGCAACATTACGTAGTTGTTCATCAACTGCATCTTAAAAGGGACATTTAAGCTGCAATTGTTCACAAGGAAACTTAAGCAACATTCAGAGAAAGATTATGACCATCCACAACCTGGCATGCAGTCACTTGGGAATAAAGGGTCTAAAATTGTTATTAGCACATCTATAGTCAGTAGACTATAGCTGTTGGGGGTTTTTTTGGGGGGGGGGGAACGCAGTAATACAAGCTGAGTGGGCACTTTATTGGGCATGGCTTTTATTACCTTAACTATCCCACTCAATTATTGCAGTGTAAAACACACTAGTGCATCTACACCGGCAGCGCTTACACAGCATTATAAAAGCTATTAAATAAAAGAAGGGCTGAGCAAGAAGTTTATACTTTTGGCTGCCAACATGGGATAGAGGAGACAACCACAGAAGAGTCTGGCATTGCTATTTGCCGCATTCACAGATGTAGTTTGCCAGACACATTCCCTAAAATAAATCTGATAGAGGGAAACCCTGGGATACCAGTAAAATGCAAAAAATGTATACATGTTGGAAGCAATAGGAATTCCGCCAACAATGCCCTAGGTATGGCTAAAAATTCAAGAGTAAATCTGAAGAAACACATTTGACACTGACCTCTCAAATAAGAGACTACAACACAACAATTTAGATGTCAGTTCCTTATTTAGAATATAAGTCAAACTCCACAAATATAATTTCTAGTGTTAGCCCCAACTTCATTATGCTATTGTCAAAAAGGCAATTATGACTGGAGGCAAGAGACTCTGACATTATAGGAGATTTTCAATCAGTTACAAAAAGCTGACAGAGCTGAAACGAGTAATTAATTAAGTACCCATGGGAAATACCTGCATTTTCAAGTACCCGATGGGTTGCCTAGGTACTGATCGGATACCTGAAAAAATCAGGAATTTTTACTGATTACCATTACCCAATTTCCAATTACCAATCAATATATCGGGATGGAAAATTGGGGGGGGGGGGGGATCAGTACAGAATTTTTTAAAACAAATCAGGATTAGAAGTTAATTTTCTTGGAGGGAAAACCAATAGATAGGTGTCAGTAAATCATCAAAAAAAGTTAAAAAAGAAAAAAAAATAATCAGTACCACAAGTTGATATTCTGGGATGGGATGTTGACATTCCAGGACTTCGGGGACCAGAATCAGTTCACAATTGGATACACAATCAGTACCCGATGTTGTTGAGTTGATTCAGGTACTGGAAATGTATACCCATTTTTGCAGGTACTCACCTTCAGTTCTACTGACAATGCAAGAGACATGAGCAGGAGGAGGGCAAGAAATGGGTATAAAACAGGGATCCATGTTCACTGCGTTTTTCCGCGTTGGTGTCGATGGAGAAAATGCAGTGAACACATGTCTCGTCTTCAATATAAATACATGGCTCTGGTGACTGGTATAATTGATAGTTATACTTTGTTTACTGCTTTTTGAAAAGAATTACAGAAGTGTTTTGATTCAGTTAAACCTTCCCCTCCAGTGCTAAGGTAATAAAAGCCATGCGCAAGAAAGCACTCGCTCAGCTTGTATTACTACAATGCTGTCTCAGTGTGTTTTGCCATAATAGTTTTTGCCAATATCCTAAACACCTCAGCATGGAGTCAGAACATGAAGATAAAATAAAACTAGGAACATCAGCAGGAACTGTCCTTAGAAAACAAGCTACTGATGTGCTGGTTTCTGTGCTCTACTATAGACCCAGTTTCCACCACCTACAGGATTTTCCATGCATGATTGCTAGAAGGTTAGTTAGGAGTATCAAAACTGTCAGTGCATAGCCCGTTTCTGTACGATTGGGCTAGGATTACCAATAGGACAAGAGATTATTATAACAGATGCTCTATAACGCATTACATGGTCACAAATGATTGCAAGCTAGGAATAAAGAGTAGCAAACAGATGAACTTTAGAAGAAAAGATACAGAGCATTAATAATAATTTTATTTTTTATAGTGCCTCCTCCACTGCCAAATGGCAATCAATAGCTTACAGTGCAGCTATAAAGAGCTCGAAGAAATATGGCAGAGCTTTTAAGGCTCTATGAATACAGATTCACATTACTCCAGTTATGTGATGGTTAATTGTGCAACAATTCTGGAGACGAATTTGGGGTTTCATCAATAAAATAACGAACATAGTTGTTCCTTTCACGCCTGAAATAGCATTGCTGGGATGAGAGGGCCTTAAAGCGTCATCAGGACATATGCAAAATCCTATGCTTGGCAGCAGCCAATGTAATTGCTAGGCATTGGAAATCCCAGGGATTGATACCATTACGAGAATGGGTCAGTCATATATGGTTCCTTTTTACAATGGAGAAGTTGATGGCAAATCTCAAAAACAAGTGAGAGAACTCTGAGGCAACTTGGTTTTCGGTTATAGCAGCCATCGAAGGGGAAGAATTTGCAAAAAACAACAAGACAATATTGTTTGACCATTACTTGTGAAAGAAATACTTTGGCTGAAACGATCCAGTATGATCCACATAGAAGACACTGACAATGGCGTTGCGGATTCCCAAGCTGGAACTCTATATAAACTGCTTCTGAAACTACTGTTCCTAAAGATACAGGGGGTGGGATTTGGATAGGATAGGGGACGGGAAATACATGTTTTGACAATGTGTAACACTAAATGTGTGTATAACTAAGTTCTCTTTTGATTTAACAATAAAGAAAATTTAATATTAAAAAAAAAGAGAGAAGTCCCCTCCGCGATCGCCGCGGCGGGGGTTTGGTGGCGCCCCTTTCCCCTCCCAGCCAAAGGAGACGAGAAAGGAGCGGCCGCTGCAGGGTGGGGAGGGGAGTTAGGCCTTGGTTGCCCCTGGCAACCATGTGAGGAGCGCGCCCGGGACTCTCGCCCCACGGAGTGGGGAACGGGTCGGGGTGGGTTGGGGATTCGCCCAGCGCCCCCTGGGGTTTCTCTCTCCTCCCCCCCTCCCCTCCCGCGGCGCCATAAAGTGCACCACCACACCCCGGTTGGTGGGGAACGGGGCCGGGC
>QEPC01011062.1:54690-73814 GCA_003113815.1 Sphenodon punctatus | reverse complement strand
CCCCCCCGACTATCAAGCTCAATTTGAGGCACTACGGGAAGGAATGCGGGTTTTGTCGGAAAGCATGGAGGCGGTACAGTGCAGACAGAGGGGACCAACGAGCCACATGGGTGGCCCAGGCCCCCGATGCGGACCCGAACCCGTTGAAGGTGAGCAAGGGGGGGATGGCTGGTGGGACGAAGAGGAAGAGGATCATTGGGGGGCAGGGCCCTTTAGAGGCCAAGGGGAGGGCTCCCCGGCGCGGCCAGGTGTCCACCACGAACACGGGAGGAGTCAGTACTCAACTTGCCCTGAATGGAGTGGGCAAACTGGGGGGAGGGTGTCATGATGTCAAGCCGTGGTTTGTGGACACTGCCCAAATCTGGGCTACAAATCAGCGGCCCGAGTGTGGGGGGCGGGGCAGTGCTGTGCCCAACAGACTGCACGGTGCTGTGGCCATCGGGAAGAGCCCCCCCCCGTCAGGGGGGCACGTGGACGTGTCCGCCCCACTAGGGGAGCATTTGCTCCAAGCCACCAAAGAAAAAATATGGAGTGGTGAATACATTGACATATTCGCCCTCCTTTTCAGCGACCCTATACCAGATCCGAATGATAAGGAAGAGAGGAAAGAAAAAGAGAAATTCAAAAGGCCAAAGGCCGAACGCACCTGGTCCAACTGGACAGCTGCTTATACTATTTATATGGGGGTGACGCTGGCGAGGTTCCCAGAGCGAGGGCTGGAGATGATCAAATACTCGGACATTGTTCGCCGAGCGTTTGATACAGGAGGACCGGGTGCTTGGCTGCGCTACGATGAATCCTTCCGGCGTAGGGTGGCCAACAACCCGAGACTGCGTTGGGATCTTCATGCTCACGATATCTGGCTGGAGTGTATCAGCTGCTCCAGGTATGCCCCCCGATCAGATAGCGGCCACGTCCTCTCGCGTATGGGGGGCACACAGCAAGGCGAAGGTGGACAGAAAAACAGACCACGGCAGCCTTCAGGGGGGCCTACGTGTTGGGATTTCAATGATGGGGGCAGGTGTTTTCGGACCCAGTGTAAATTCAAACACGTGTGCACCCAATGTGCAGGTGACCATGCCGCATCAACGTGTAACAGATTCAGACAGTATGGAGCCAGGAGCAGGGGGCGAGGGGGTAACAGGCAGGCCACCGCCAGCCAAGGAAGTGCCAGTCAACCGGTGGGGAAGGGCGCCAACTCCGGTCCGGCATGAGGCACTATGGTTGGCGACCCGGGATTACCCTGACCGCGAAACCGCCGAGTACGTTGTAGAGGGTTTTAGGAGTGGCTTCAGGATCCCCACCCAAGGCCCCCGCTATCATCTCGGGGCAAAAAATTTGAAATCGGTGACTGGTAACGAACAATTAGTTCAACAAAAGATTGATAAAGAGGTAAAGGAAGGTAGGATTCAAGGCCCCTTCGAAGAATTGCCTATTCCCACACTCCGGATATCCCCCCTGGGCTTAGTGCCAAAAAAGGCCCCGGGGGAATATCGCATGATTCACCACTTGTCCCACCCTAAAGGGGAGTCGGTGAATGATGCAATCCCCCCGGAACTTTGCTCAGTAAGGTATGCATCATTTGACTCTGCAGTCGAAATGGTGCGTTCCTGCGGCAAGGGTGCCCTTCTCGCGAAATGCGACATCAAGTCGGCGTTCCGTCTCCTGCCAGTGCATCCCGAGGACTTTGAGCTCCTCGGCATGCAGTTCCAGGGACAATTTTACTTTGACAAGGCTATGCCCATGGGATGCTCCATCTCGTGCGCAGCCTTCGAAAAGTTCAGCACCATTTTGGAATGGATTGCGCGCCAGCGCGCAGGGCGGAGACTGATGACGCACTATCTGGATGATTTCCTCTTCGCGGGTAGGGCGGGGACAACTGAATGTGCATTAGGGATGCGCGCGTTCCAGAGAGTGGCCGCGGAACTGGGGGTACCGTTGGCCCCCGAAAAAACTGAAGGCCCAACGACCAAGTTGACATATCTGGGCATAGAGCTCGACACCGTGAGCTCTCTATCTAGATTGCCAGCCGACAAGCTCCAAACCCTCAAGGAATTGATAGCGACAACCAGGGCAGCCACCAAAATAACGATCAGGCAGCTGCAGTCCCTCATGGGTAGCCTTAATTTTGCCTGCCGAGTCATCGCACCAGGGAGAGCCTTCATGTCCCGATTGTATGCCCTTACGGGGAGCGACCGTCCCCCGCATCATCATGTCCGTGTGACAAGGGTGATGCGGGACGATTTGGCAACCTGGGAGGCTTTCCTCCAGGGCTACAATGGGGTGAGCTTTTGGCGGCAACGACTCCTTTTGGAGTCGGAGCTTCAAATACAATCTGACGCGGCAGGCGGCCACGGGTTTGGGGTGTACTTCAGGCGAAAGTGGTGTGCTGCCCCCTGGCCCGTGGAGTGGGAAGAACAGGGATTAACCCGTGACCTAACATTCCTGGAGTTCTTCCCCATAGTGGTGGCAGTAGAGTTATGGGAGGCGGAATTTTCCAACAGGCGGGTTCTCTTCTGGTGTGACAATATGGCGGTCGTTCACGTCATCAATAAGCTGTCGTCGAAATCGGAAAGGGTCATGCGGCTGGTCCGGCATTTTGTACTCAAATGCTTGCGGGCAAACATTTTGTTCGTGGCCAAGCACGTGCCCGGAATTGATAATGGCATAGCCGATGCCCTTTCTCGATTTCAGACAGACCGTTTTCGCCAACTCGCACCAGACGCCATGGAGAACCCAGAGCCGCTACCGAGGGACATGTGGAACCTTGGATTCTAGAACTAAATCAGGCAGTGCAGGGATCCCTCGCGCTCAGAACCAGGCGGGCGTACGAAACGGCTTTTGGAGAGTTCCAGGAATACAGGTCAGGGAAAGGTTGGGAACTAGGATTCCCCATCCCTGAGGGCCAGATGCTTCAATTTGCCCTCCAACTGAGGCAACGGGGCTTGGCGCCGGGTACGATCGGGGGAAAAATAGCTGCCATCTCTTTTATGAGCCGTCTAGCGGGCCACCCATCTCCCGATAACGGCTTTTTTATGAGCCGTCTTAGGGAGAGTTGGGCCCGTAGCGCCCCGCGGACACCGGACACGAGGGCCCCCATTACCCCTCAGCTCCTCACAAGGATCTGCCAGGCATTACATACCGTATGTCACTCGGACAGTGAGGCAGTTCTTTTTAGGGCCGCATTCCGCGTGGCGCTATTTGGGGCCTTCAGGATCGGCGAGATCGTCCCCCAATCCAGGAAAGATAGGTCGGGTGCGGCGCTGCAGATCCATGATGTGGGTTGGCAAGGTAACACCCTCTTGTTACATCTGAGGAAATCAAAGACGGATCAAAGGGCAAGAGGCAAGGTCGTGAGGCTGTGCCCTTCGGGCGACACCCTTACATGCCCCGTCGAAGCGATAAAACAGTATCTAACATCCCGCCCGAAAGCGGAGGGCCCGTTGTTCCTCCACAAGGATGGGACTCCGCTGACGCGATACCAGTTTGGGGCAGTCCTTAACATGTGCGTGAAGGAAGCAGGCCTAGACCCAGGTTATTACACGGCGCATTCTTTTCGCATAGGGGCGGCATCGGTGGCTGCGAGCATGGGTCTACCTGCAGAACGTATACAACACATAGGGAGATGGCGGTCTTCTGCTTACCGTTTTTATATAAGGGACACCGAGCCAAGAATGTCGGGGCATTTGGGCACCCGTCAGCAACCGTCTAACTATGATTTCTTTTCCAGACGCGGAACCCCCGCGGGGACGGAAGGTGGTGTGGATCGTCGGCCACAGCATCGTCCATTGGGCTGGAAAGATGGCCGCCCGAAGTGGATGGGGCACTCAGCTGGGCCTAGGCGATAGGGCAAATATAATTTGGCTGGGCCGACGCGGTATGCTGTGGGAGCAATTGCTCCCGGCGCTGTCTGCGGCGGCAGAGAAATTCCCGACACCGGTAATAATGGTAATCCATTTGGGAGAAAATAACCTGCCCAAGGTTACGGGGCTTTGGCTTACAAAGAGGGTGAAGGCAGATCTGCAAAAGGTGCAGGATCGGTTCCAGGGATGCACTCTGATTTGGTCAGAAATGTTGCAAAGGAGAGTCTGGGCTAATGCCCACCACCCGGGCAGAGTGGACCGGGCGAGAAAAAGGGCAAACTCGGAAATTGGTAACTGGCTGCAGCGAACAGGGGGGTTCGCAATTTCTCATGCGGAGATTAGCCATGATAAGGATGAGTTGTATCGGAGCGATGGGGTCCATCTATCGGATGCTGGATGTAGTATATATCTCGGGGTCCTGAAACGCAGCCTATATAAAATCCTCTCAAGTTGAATTTTGGCGGCGAACCAGCCAAGCAGAGCTGGCGGTTCTGGTGGCGGTAGGCTGAGTTCAGGCCAACGGTTAAAAGTTGAAATGGTTAGGATAGCATAGGGTAGCAACATCTCCTTAAGAGATGGGTATTGGCCAGACATAGCCGCTCAGTGCGGCCCACTGCATGGCCAGCCCAAGGGTGAGAGACGAGCGGCCGAACCTGCTGGGCGGACCATGCACCAAACAGGAGGTTACGGTGTCCTCATCCTTGTTGTTTAAACCCCCCGCCTCGGTGGGCGAGGGGATAGGTGCGAACAACCCGCCCTGGCCCGGTTAAACCGGTAGTAGGGGTAGGGTGTAAGTTGGAAAAGTTGGTTAAGATAGGGCACAGGAGGATTCCCCTCGGGCTTAACCCGAAGACGGTAGAGGATGGCACCAGGCAAACAGGACAACGCCTGGCACAATAGGGGAACCTCCTGTTGGGAAGGTTAACAGTTAGGGATAAGAGATTGATAGGACCCCAGTTCAAAGGGGGAAGTGGGAGGGTTACCTCTTCCCCCTTTTTGGGATAATTAATAAAGAGTGCGGCCGTTCAAACCCATATATTGTGTCCTCGTCTTCTTTGGAGGGGGGTGCATCGACAAGTGTTGAGTTGCAGCCGAGTACGCGGGGACAGCAGGAGTGAAGCCATTATTTAAGTTACCTGCAGTGACAGTGGACACTCTTTCCATTCTTGTTGGGGCAGTAAACTTAAGTGCATGCTATGTAGTTCGTTAGTGAATCATGATGGAGATGAAAAATACAGGATATTTTCAATTTAGAAGCTGACATTTTTTATTAAACAAAACCATAATTATTGTCACCAGTTCACTGATTGTAAATTGGAAGAATACTCCTCTGCTAACTACTATCAGAAAATGTTAGTACAAAAGTCTTACTCTAGTCCAATTTAAAACTGCAATCTGTAGAAATTTCTTGTATGATTTTGGTTCATTCCCATATAATCAGTCTTTAGGTGGAGATCCCTCCATGCCCATCCCTGCCCTGGAGCCAACAAAGGTTTGTGCCTAAATAAGTATAACTATATTGCTCAAAGGGAATGAAGGTATGAGTACCTGTATGGAGCAATATGATCATTTAAGCAAGCAGCAAGAATTTTATCTGTGTTGTTAAGATGCTATGTAGTTTGCTCAAGTCACATCATTTCTCATCATTTCAGTAAACTGCAAATACATACTGTTAAGAGACCGACTACAACTAAAATAATTTTTAGAAAGATTCCAGTTCTTAAATCTCAGTTTCACTAAAACTCACTAGGCTGGCTGATCAAAGGTAGGCTTCTTTTTTATTTTTTTAAAGTGTAACTAAAAAAAGATAATAGTTTCACTACATGAATCATATTTCTTTTTTGTCAAAATTACTAATCTGATAAGTCAATACTGCTATTATGGTGGTTCAGGTTTTTAGTAGGCCCCTTGCTATTTACAGTATAGCAATAGGTTTATTATAAAACAATCTATTGGGTTTAATTTAAAGCTGGCTTTATAGTATAATAGCTCAATACTTTAGTCTTGTAGGCAAGGAGTACAGCCCACCACTAACTTCTGTTAATTCACTGGCAAAATTCAAAGTAATGGCCTCCCAACTTTGTCTAGCAGTTCACCACTTCATTACATGCAGTTCTTTAGCAAAGCAAAAATTTGGTACAACTGGAACTAGCCTTTTAAAGAATAATTTAAAAACCTATGAGCCACAAGAGAATTTTAGTTACACCAGTGTGCTACCAAAAAACATTGATGAAAAGAGCTCATATTCTCCTATTACAATTCAGTGCAAAATACCAAATAATTACTCTGCTTGATACATTTTTATTTGACCTTTTGGTCGTAAATAAATATCTGAATCAAGATTTGGTGACACTTAAAGGTAACCCTCTTCCCAAGTCACTTTTCTGTTTTGTTTCTTTTGTTTTGTTTTTCAACCAAGTGGACCTTTCACTACTTGCCTTATCATTCAGAGAAAAGGCAGATATTCCTCACACAAAGAATTCACAACTATTAGCCAAGGAGATATGGAGAATTGCAGAGTTCCTTCATGCAGGCATTCCTCAAAATAAAGGCAAGAGTAAACAGTACCTTATTCTCTTCCCAAGGTCTCCCCCATTGGACTTGTCTCAGGTATTTTCTCTTCCCTCACTCTGGCCCTCTACATGTTGGTCTTACTAACATGTAGACCAATTTATACCGGATGCAAAGCTGACTTTAAGGATTCAAAGCCAGGTCTCTTATTTGTTCAATGGATCAGCATTAGGATTTTGAGAATTCAATTTTCCATGGATTCCAACACTGCCTGGGATAAAGC
This sequence comes from Sphenodon punctatus, assembly GCA_003113815.1. Classification (NCBI taxonomy): domain Eukaryota; kingdom Metazoa; phylum Chordata; class Lepidosauria; order Sphenodontia; family Sphenodontidae; genus Sphenodon; species Sphenodon punctatus. The sequence continues at coordinate 67,157 of QEPC01011062.1, read as the reverse complement.
AGCTCTGTATTAAGTCAAGTGTCATTCCATGAACAGCCCATCCATCACCAGCTCCTCTCCAGAATTCTCTTCCTACTTTAATGTATGTTGGGGGAACGGCTGTCCTCGCTGCCCCTTTAGATCCTGAGCAGGGCAGGAGTTTGAAGTGCATAGGGAGGCCAGCAGGAAAAAAGGGGATGGAGTTTGCCCGGGACCTGAAGGAGGAAGCAGCAAGCAGGGCCTGATAGTTAACTGGGCCTGTTCTCGGTACAGCAAGCGCATTCACCCATCCTTTTGGACTGGTTGCCTTATTTCGGGAAGGAATTTTTCTTTTAGCAACAAACTGGTTTGTGTTGTGTCAAATCAGATTTTTTTGTTTGGTCTTCTCTGTAGTACCGTCCCCTTATAATGTGCAGGTTGTGCACCTGAAGAGGCATTCAAATGTACAGTATTTATCCTTTGTCACAACTCTTTGGCAGTAAGTCCAGTGCCAAAGTATAAAGAAAGCTCACAAAGTTGAGGAAACAGGAAAGGTGAGGTAATGGAAGCAGCTGAGGCACCTCCTTATGAGGTGAGGGAAAGATGAATGAATCAGGATAGATGCAATCCATGGTTTCACCTAACTCTGGGGGGTGGCAGTGTATGGGCCAAACCATCACCTTTTGCTCCTCAGGACCCTGGCATAGTGGGTCAGGGTTGGAAGGTGAATGGACTGGATACTCCATTCGTGAACAGTGAGCTGAGGCACTGGACGAGTTGGCTTGGAGGGATAATGGATGTTTGCAATGTTTTTAGAGTTAATTTACCTCTGCTACATTTATACCCAGACTGCCAAGTTTATTAATAGAGTGTCGCCTGTTTTACCCAACTTACATGTCTGTGGCCTTCCTTTGGGTGCGGGGGACAACTGTGCAAGGCAGAATTCTTGAAATGGTTATAAATGCATCACTATAAATTTATCACCTTTTCAGGTGCTCTTTTTCAGTACACAGTTGTACAGCATAGCATTAGTTCCCTTTTGTTCTGTTCTCTGTACTGGTACTGGAGATGGGTCATTCCTTACCTGCTAATCTGATTTCTCATTCTTGCACTATTGAGTTCAGGCTGTTGAGAATTTCTGCCTCCCATTTAGAAAAAAGTACACTTTTCTACAACTTGTAGAGTACTAGTAGCTGCAAGGAAAACGAAGTGCATGCAGCCGCTTGCTGAACTGAGATATAATAACCAGATCTCTCTAAAGAAGCAATGTCACTAAAAGTTCTGTTATTTTTCTATGTTCCCCTCCCAAGGGAGACAAGCAATCCTCTGACACCATCTTAGTGTTCAGTAGGGATGGGAATTGCGGTTTTGGATAAAACCGAAAGTACCTGAAAATGGCCATTTCGGATTAATCCGAAATTTCGGTTCTTTTTTGGTTTCAGTACTATTGGATCTTTTGCATTGATTTTTGTACTGGATTTTTAACATTGCGGTTTGTCCCTCATTGAAAAAACGCAATGTTAAAAATCCGGTACAAAAATCAATGCAAATGATCTGATAGTCAGATGATGCCGCCTCGAGTCGCTTTGTGAGAGTGCGGGGTACAAATTAAAATTGAAATGAAAGGAAATGAAAAAATAGTATCGAAACAGAACCGAAATTCATGAGAACCAAAACCAAAATTTTGCCCAGAGTCCCATCCCTAGTGTCCAGTATGCCTTTTTTCTCCTAAATTAATCTGGAAATATAAAATCTTTGAGGGATTTTTGTTAGCAATTTTTCTCCCCAAAAAGAGCATGTTTGAAGAACTGAGTCCAATTTTATTTCCATTTTTAATTTTATTTATTTTTCAAATCAAATCAAGCTTTATCTTGACTATAGGTCATTGACTATATATATTACAAAACAAAAAAAGGAATTTATACAGTTTTAAAACAAAACAAAAAACAAATTAAAATACTTCCATATAAAATGGCTAAAATGACCATTACAGCACATCAACTTCATAAGTTCATCAACCTAATGAGACAAGTCTCTGATGTTTCACCAGTACTGGAATTAATCAAGATTTCTTGCACAACTTGGCTTCATTGTTATGCCTTTCCACCATCAAAGCACGTGTTAAGTTGGCCAGTCTCTGTACTATATGATCCTATAGACTTGCCAGAAATATGACAGCTTTAACTGGGTATCCCAATGGAATTTACCTTCTAAAAGAGGCTTAAGGAATTTTGATCTTGCACTATCTGTAAGGGGACATTTAAATAGGTGATTTGTTGGGTAGAACACAAACAAGAACATAGCTCATAAAGAAAGTTGTTAACTCTACCAGTACCTTCCATTATTCTTGATGGCAGCATCTGGAATTGCAGCAAAGTTAAAGCTGTCCAAATAGTGAAGTAACTTATTAATTATTATTATTATTATTATTATTATAAGCATTTATATAGCACCAGCAATGTACCTGGTGCTTTACAAAGAATAAGACAGACACGGTCCCTGCTCAAGAGCTTACAATCTAAAGACAGGGGGAGGGGAGACAGGGAAGGGGGAACAGAGGGAGAGACAAGGGATGCAACATTCATGAGAATGCAGGAACTCGGGTACACGTTCTTGGCTTGGTTACAGTAAATATTTACTAAACCAAGGAGAGTTTAACTGCTGCAATTGCAGCTAGATCTTTTTGAATATAGATGTCCCTCCATTACTTTTTTAATCCTGGATTGCGGTAAGGTATACAGAAAGTCCAAGTAGAAGCCAGCTTTATTGACTATAGCTTCCAAATTCTCTTTCCACACACATCTAGAATCAGAATTTGTTATTTCTAGCCAACATAATTTTGGAAGACAATCATCTGCCATAGCCAAATGCGATAGCCAATAACAGAAAGACCTTATTTGGGTTTTCAATTCCACAGGTAAGCTATCAGTTTCTGTCCTTATCAAACAAGCTGCTATACATTTTGGCACCTACAATACAATTCTGAAGTTTGTTCTGAGGACACTCTAAATCAGTTTTGCCAGAGTAGCCCCATATCTCAGTTCCATAGACGACTTGTGGATGTAATTTATACTCCCAATAGCTTTAGTGCCAGTTCTAACAATCTGCCCTCTGTTGTTCTCCAGATTTTAATAATGCCATTGACCGTTTGTGCCAGTTTTAATTTTAGCATATTTATATGGTCCTGCCAGATGCCTGTAGCCAAGAATATAAAACCTAGATATTTGTATGCAGTAACTTGTTCTAAGGGCACTTTGTCAAGTAACCAATTTTTGGTAATCTGTCTTTTCGCAAAACTCGTAACTTTAGTCCTCTCATAGCTTATTATTAGGTGGGTTCTTTTACAGTAAGCACTAATGCTGTTAACAGCGTTCTCATTCCAATTATTTATTTTTATTTCATTTCCATTTTTACCCTTCCCTTCCCAATAAGGCTCAGAGCAGCTTAGAATCATATAAAACATGCAAGATCAACCCTCCCCACTTTTCCCTCCCCCCCGCACCTCCCAATCCAATCCCTGCCTGCCAAACACCTGGTCAAACAAAAAAAATTAGAAGGCTCAGGCTAAGACAGATCTCCAAGGGGAGGGAGTTCCATGATTGTCGAGCAGTCACTGAAAACATTACTCCACATGTCCTTGGTGTGAAAACTTCCCAGGAAGATGGTACCTGCAAGAGGGCGCTCACAGTCAACTTCAGAGGCCGCAATGGAACATAAGGGAAGAGAGAGTTTTTCAGATACTTGGGGCCCAAGCCAGTTAGGGTTTTATATGTTAAAACCAGCACTTTGATTTGTGCCTGGAAAGTTACTGGCAGCCAACACAGACTCTAGAATACTGGTGTAATGCACTCCCAGAAATCCGTCCCCAACCGAAGACAGGCTGTTATGTTCTGCACCAACTGCAGCTTCCAATCAATCATCAAGAGCAGCCCCATGTAGAGTGCATTGCGGTAGTCTAGCCTCAAGGTTACAAAGGAACGGACAACGGTGACCAAATACAAATCTAATAAAAAGCGCTGGTGAAAAGCGCTCTTGGCCACGTGCCTGGCAATCCAGATGCAGCAATGGATCCAAGAGGACCCCAATGCTGCAAACCTGAGTAACCAACAGGCCAGACCCCATCAATAGGGGTCCTATGTCCCCCAGGGGTTTCTATTTCCCCCAGGTCATAAGGCCAGCCATCAACACTTCCGTCTTGTATGGATTCCGCTTCAATGGGCTCGCATGCATCCAGTCCCCAAGGCCAGCCACGCACTGGATAAGCACTGAGTTCAGGACCTGCGTCAGATGAAAAGTGTCCTCCTTCCCTCACACCTCCCTTGAGGAAATATCCTCCCTGATCTCCTCCTGCAACCCTTCCACTTGACCCCTTGACCCAAATCACCTCCCACCTCCTGACTTCCATTGCTTCCACTGTCACCCCTTCCCTCCTGCACATCATCAACCTCTCCATCTCTACTGGCTCCTTCCCCTCCACCTTCAAGCACGCCACTCTCTCTCCAATCCTCAAAAAGTCCACTCTCGACCCCTCGGACCTTTCTAGCTACCGTTCTGTCTCACTCCTTCCTTTTGCTTCCAAGCTTCTTGAACGTGTTGTCTACTCCCACTGCCTCGACTTCCTCTCTGCCAACTCCTCCCTTACCCCCTCCAATCTGGCTTCCGCCCCCTTCACTCTACTGAAACTGCTCTCGCTAAGATCACCAATGACCTTCTTGTTGCTAAATCTAATCGCCTCTATTCTTGTCCTCCTTGATCTCTTTACTTCCTTCGATACTGTTGACCACTCACTCTTGCTGGACTCACTTCACTCCCTTTGCTTCTGTCCTCCACTGGTTCTCCTTCTACCTCTCTGACCACTCCTTCAATGTATCTCTTGCCAACTCCTCCTTCCTTCCCCTCTTGGTTGGTGTTCCCCAAGGCTCTGTCCTTGGCCCTCTCCTCTTCTCTCTCTACACCCTGTCCCTCCCTAGGCAAACTCATTGCCTCCCATGGCTTCCAATATCACCTCTATGCTAATGACACTCAACTCTCTCTCCCTACTCCCTCTATTCAAGTTCGTCTCACCAGCTGTCTCTCTGATATCTCTACCTGGAGGTCTCAACGTCAACTCAAACTCAACATGGCTAAAACAGAACTCCTTATCTTCCCCCCCTCATCCTTCCTCTCCCTCCTCCCTGTCGATCCTTATCAACGGGCTCACAATCCTTCCCATCCCCCACGTCAGGAGCTTAAGCTTCATCTTTGACTCACCCCTTTCTTTTAAACCCTACATCGACTCAACTGCCAAATTCCGTCGTTTCTCCCTCCATAACATTGCTAAGATTTGCCTTTTTCTCTCCGTTTCCTCTGCCAAAACCCTTGTTCACAACCTGGTCATCTCTCACCTCGATTACTGTAACCTCCTTCTCACTGGCCTCCCCTTTCTCCCCTTATCTCCGTCCAAAACTCCTCTGCCAGGGTCATCCACCTTGCCCGTCGTTCAACCACGTGCAGCTCCTCCTCTCCGCTCTTCACTGGCTCCCCCCTTCCTGAACGAATCCTGCACAAGCTCCTAGTCTTCACCTATAAAGGTCTTCACAACCTTGCTCCCTCCTACCTCTCTACACTAATTTCCCTCCATACTCCAGTCCGTGGACTCTGCTCCTCCTGTCCCCTCTCTCACCCTCCCGCGCCTCCCCTAACCGTCTTCGCCCCCCTTCTCCCTAGCTGCTATCAATGCCTGGAACTCCCTCCTTGCCCACATCCGCCTCGCCCCCTCCCTTCATGCCTTCAAATCCCTCCTCAAGACCCACCTCTTCCGCTCTGCTCTCCTCGACTCCTCGCTCCCCTCACCTAACTCCTGCTGATACCTTCCATCCAGTACAATTGGTTACCTGAGGTCTGTGCACTTATACCCTCACCACACGGACCAGTCAGCCATCATTCTTGATATAACCAAGCCAAGTGCGTGCACCCGGGACCTTGCATCTCCATGAATGTTAGACCCCTTATCTCTCCCTCTGTTCACCTTCATCCCCACCCCCAATCTCTGAGATTGTAAACCCTAGGGCAGGGTCCATGTCTATTCCATTACTTTGTAAAGTGCCAGGTACATTGCTGGCACTATACAAATGCTTGATGATGATAATAATAATAATAATAATAATAAAAAAACATAATAATAATAAGAGAGAGAGAGTTAGGTGTCATCAGCATACTGATGGCACTTCACTCCATCTCTGAGCAATCTCATCTAGAGGCCTCAAATACACATTAAGCAGGAGTGGGGACAAGGTGGAACTCTGCAAGACTCGACAAGAATGCTCCTGAGGGGATGATGAGCCACCACCTATTACCACCCTCTGGGTTATCCCAGTCAGGAATGGGCAGAACCACTCAAGAGCAGTCCTGCGAACTCCTGCCAGGTCTCGCAGCTGTGTCAACAACACTCCATGATCAACTGTATCAAAGGCCGTCAAAAGATTTAACAAAATCAACAGGGTACAGTTACCCCTGTCGATTTCCAAGCTGAGATTGTCAGCCAAGGCCACAAGTGCAGTCTCAGTGCTGTACCCAAGACAAAAACCTGACTGACAAGGGTCCAAGAATCCAATAGCATTGAGATGTGCCTGAAGCTGTGAGGTGACTACCCATTCATTAACCTTCCCTAAAAAGGGAAGATTAGAAACAAGGCAATAGCTGGCAGGGGAGTCAACATCAAGAGATGGTTTCTTGACCAGAGGGAGTATTATTTTAACTACGGCTTTAGCTGTCAGTGCTTCTTTTAATATTTTACAATTATTTGACTCAGGAATGCCACTGTTTAAAGCCAGGCAACCTTCAATCCACTCAACATTTTCAAAAAGACTACTTGCATCTGAAGTTTATGTTAAAGTATTTAGGTTTAGAAGACAATGGCCTCTATCACACAGACATTTACACACACAGATACCCATGCACAGATGTTTTCAGAATCAGGGCAAACTAGTATAACACTTCCATCTATTGTTTACAGATTTAACAATCATCAGAAATTCACCTCTTCCCTTGAAGATGATTTTAACATCAAAAAGGTCCAACTGGCCATCAATTGTAGTGCAGCCATTTTGTACCAGGGTAGAGAAACATAAAATTACATTTTAAAAATAAGATGGTTTTCTATCTAAAAATAAACCTACTTAAAATAAATTCAAGTGTACAATCTATTTTAAGACTCACTATATTTTATTAATACTTATATAAAAAGGTGCATTAATTAGCCCACTAAACAATCATGGAGTTCAAGATTGATTCTTTACATAATGATTCAGGATGGGGAAAATATTTTCACTTATTTTCAAAAGGTTGCTTTTGGTGCACATTATTAATTACAAAAAGCACCTGGACACCCTTGTAAGTAAATGTTTTATCTAATAAAATAATTTTTCTGCTCTGAGGACAGGACAAGGGGCAATGAGTATGAGTTGCAGGAAGTGAGATTTAGGTAAATATTAGGGGGTAAAATTTCCTAAATGTTTGAACAGTCAAGCAATGGAACAAGTCACCTAAAGAAGCTGTGGAATCTCCTTCAGTGTAAGGTAAAACAGAGGGTTAGGAGACATCTGAATAGACTATCAGCAATGGTTTTACATATTGTGAATTTTCTTCAGTGACTAGGGTTGGACTTAATTATACTTTAAGTCTCTTCCAGCCCCACAATTCTATGATAATATAAAGTAAGCAAGAAGCGGAAATAATTTGTTAAGCTGTGTAGTTCCTTAATTAATGTATACTAAGGGTGATTTCAGAAGTGACGCATTCCAATTCACCAGAGTGAATCCTACTCCGGTGTGAACGGATTCACCGCGGGCTGTGGTGACACGCGTGGCCCCAACAGAAGTGACAGGATTGTGACCACCACCCGGGGGCAATCAGAGAACATGGGCCAGGGGAACACAAACAGACATGCAGTGGAGATGTGGACCGTGGTTCAAGTCCCAGAATGCACTGCGGCTGGGATCAATTCCTTCCACGGCTGCTGCGGGTTTCCGTCCAGAAGTTACTTTTCATTCACCCCTGCCGTGGTGACCATTCACCACACTTCTGGACCTTCTCCCGCCCCGACCTCACGAGGCGTGGTTAGCTTCACCCCGGGCCACGTTTGACTGTGGTGAACATCTGGATGCAAGCAAACAGACATGCACGGCGCTTTCACCACCCCCCGCGTTTGACTGAGGTTGACTGTGATGGACATTCACCACATCACTTCTGAAATCACCCTCAGTGTCTCTCTTCTCTTTGTTAAAAAAAAGTACCAAATATTCTCTGTAAAGGGTATATTTAGTGGTAATTTCTTTCCTGGATTCATTTCTTATCCTGCTAATCTCTCGGCCACTTTTGATACCGTGGACCCTGGGCTGCTGTTGAGACGGCTGCGAGACCTGGGGGGTCTGGACGGGACTGTTCTTGAACGGTTCCGCTCATTCCTCTCGGGGAGAAGCCAGCTGGTGGTGTTGGGTGTTGAAATTTCTTGCCCCCGCTCCTTTTCCTGTGGCGTTCCACAGGGTTCCATTCTGTCTCCATTATTATTTAACGTATACATGCAGTCCTTGGGGGAGATCGTGAGAGGATTTGGGGTGTGATGTCAGCAGTATGCTGCTGATACTCAGTTGTACCTCTCTTTTTCAGCTGACCCAGACCCTGCTGCCTCGTTGCTATCCCAGTGTTTGGAGGCCGTGGCGGAGTGGATGTGGCAGAGCAGACTGAGGCTCAACCCCGATAAGACAGGTGATGGTGGTGGGGAGAGCGAGGGAGGTGTCGGCCCCCCTGATGGGGGAGTTCGCCCTCAGATAGCTCAGCAGGTTCAGAGTCTGGGGGTGGTGTTGGACTCGGATCTCCGCCTGGATCGACATGCCTTCGACGTCCCTCATCTATGCCTTTGTCACCTTGAGGCTGGACTATTGTAATTCTCTCTACTTGGGGCTGCCCTTATTCCTGGTCCAGAGGCTGCAGCTAGTGCAGAATGCGGCGGCCCGGCTCCTGATGGGGACGGGTCGTCAGGAGCATATAACACCTGTGCTCCAGACTCTGCATTGGCTGCCAATAGCGTGCCGAGCCAGGTTCAAGGTATTGGTATTGATCTAAAAAGCCCTTCACGGTCTGGGCCCCTCATACCTCAGGGACCGCCTCGCCCTCCACACCCCAGTGCGGCTACTTCAGTCTGCCGGGGGTGCCTTCTTGGAGGTCTCCCGTGTTAAGTGGGGCCCCACAATGGAGAGGGCATTCTCAGTAGCCGGGCCGCGTCTTTGGAACTCCCTCCTGGAGGAAGCTCGCCTGGCCCCAAGCCTTTTGACATTCCGGCAGGCTGTAAAACCTGGCTGTTCGCCCAGGCCTTTAGGGAGGAGTGGGGGAGGGTGGGTTAGGGTTTTAGCTCTTCCCTTACCTTTTATTTTGATTTGTTTTTCCTAACCCTGTTTTGGTTTTAAATTGCTGGATTTTTTAAAATGTTTTTATTTGCTGAATGTTTTTTTTAATTGAATTGCATGTCGCCCTGGGATGCCATTGGCATGGAGGGTGACTAATAAATGTATAAATAAATAAAGTCAGCATGTTCCAATGGTAATATCAGTCAGAGTGAATCTTTTAGCAGAGTGAGTAACTAGGAAATAATCAAGGTTTTGTGCAGGATGACTGGAATGAGTTAAATAGTTGAATTAAAGCGATCTAGCCTTACTTTGTACAAATGTGATATCACCAGCCACATTTTAAAATAATTAGACTTTTAAAAAAATATTAAGGGGGATCTTCACAATTATAATCTTTGTTTAAAGGAAGCAAACTTATTTGCTATTCTTTATGTTCAGTCCCAAAAGATACGTTCCACTATAGTATATTATACTTTTTGTAGACAACTGTTACTTACCACTCAGGATTTCGATGCTAGATTCTGCACTGATCTAATTTGTTGATTCTGAACAGTTCTCACTTTGACACAAACACCACACTATTTTTTATAGAAGTGCTAGGTTTTTCCTAACACTTCTTTTCTCAAAGCAGGAGTTGCATTTCAAGATCTTATTTCTTTGAAATAATGCACAACATTATAACATACAGAAATGTACAGAAGTTAATTGGGGGACAAGTAGCAATGTTAACTTTTAAATAATGAAAAGATGGGATTTTCCTACAAGTTTATACTAAAGTGTATGTCTACCCTGGGAAGTGACTTTGTAATAGGTGTTAGGTGCCTAACTGCCATTTGTGTCTTAAAAATCTTCCCCCAAAGGTCCTTTCAGAGGCCACAAAAAAACAGATGCTCCAACTTTGCTTATTCTTCACTGCACCTCCATAAGATTCAAGGTGCAAATGAGGCAGGTAGGTGGTCAGCTAGATTCCACGTTTGCCTTGAGAAGCTCCAACTATTACTTCTCCAACTAAGAGAGCTAGTTAGTTCAGGCATCGCCCAAAAGGAAGTCTCCCCTTTTAAGTACTCCCTTCTCCCTACCAGTGATGGTTTATGTCCATCATTAAATTGCTATCCTTGTTGTTTCCATTTCTAGGATCTGCTACTGTGGGCATGCAGTTCTGTATAGGAGCGTATATTTGAAAATGATGTGGCTTATTGCACAGCCTAAGAAATTAGTACTGGACTGGCTTTTTTAATAACAATAATAATCTGATTATGTAGCCTATGAAGCACAGCCACGCCACTTCCAAAAGCTTCCACAGAATTCAGTATTCAAATGAAAGCATTCTGTAGTGTTATCCTAGTGGAGCAGTTCCAGTTGAAGAAATGCCAAAATGTGGTGTGGAATAGCAGAGAGAAGTAAAAGGAAAGCAAAAAGATGCATGCTCAGTGCAGCCACCAGACAACAGCAGCACTTTCAGTCCACACACCTCCACCAATTACTACTTTTCCCTGCTTCACCACCTGAAGCCTCTTCAGAGACACAGTTCCGTCCAGTTACAGCTTTCTTCAAAAGTGTGTCGCTCCAAATCAACGGGACTTCAGTGACTCCATACTTAAGTCACTTTTGAAGATCAGGCTGGGCACTTTGTAAACTATAACTTCAGCCTTTCAAATAAATACACGAGTGTCTAAATGGTATTTGCCCTGGAAGCTGTTACTGTACGGGTATAGTTGCACTGTCAATGCATGGCGGTAACCACCAGTTTGGTGCAATCACATGAAACAGCATCTCCCTCCCCAATTAAAGTAATCCTGGGGTAAAATTATGCAGTGATCAATTACCCCTGGGTAAGCATTTCACGTGAACTGAACATTCAAAATTTTACAAGAACTTTATGGATAATGCTGCAAAAAAGAAAAAGGCACAGAAAATTAAATTGATGCTTCCTACTTGGACACTCAGATTTACTGCAGAACCTACCACACCTTCCAGTCCTGCAGCCTCAGGTCACGAGGGAACATGAGGTAAGCTTTAAACCAGAGAACCAAGACTGCAGTTCTGAGAAGACTTGTGAGCTCACTAGTTTTATTGAAGTCAATTGGGTTTGTAAGCTCACACAGGCTGTTTTTAAATGGAATGCACCCATGCAGGTCTACCCATCTGATCACCCATCTGAAGGCGGCGTGGGTAGGCGCGCGTGCCCCTGATCCACACACGCCCACGCATGGAGCAGCGGGAGAAGATCTGAGATGCTCTGTGCAGGGGTGGGAGTGGGTGCACACTCATCCCTGTCAGTTTAAATCCCCACTAACTGGACGTGCGTCAGCTATCCATGCGGCCCACACGGACCTGCCCGCCATTCGTGCCATGTTTAAAAACAGCCACCGATTTCAGGACAGCAGGCAAACTGCAATGTACTCTGGGAATAAAGTTCTGACTTCCTTCTGATACATTTATTTATTTATTTATTTATTTCATAGATTTATACCCCGTCCCTCCTGCAAAAGCAGCCCGACCAGGGGGGCCACTACCTCCCTCGCTCTCCCCACCAACATCACCTCCGTCTTATCGGGGTTGAGTTTCAGTCTGCTCAACCACATCCAATCCGCCCCGGCCTCCAAACATTGGGATAGCAACGAGACAGCAGGGTGTGGGTCAGTTGAAAAAGAGAGGTACAGCTGAGTATCATCAGCATACTGGTGACACCGCACCCCGAACCCTCTCACGACCTCCCCCAAGGGCTGCATATATACATTGAACAATAATGGAGACAAGATGGAACCCTACGGAACGCCGCATGATAAGGCGCGGGGGCACGATGTCTCATCCCGCAGCACCACCCGCTGGCTCCTCCCCAAGAGGAATGAATGGAACCATTCAAGAACAGTCCCGTCCAGACCCCCCAGCCATCTCAATAGCAGCCCGTGGTCCACGGTGTCAAAAGCTGCCGAGAGATCTAGCAGGATGAGAAATGTTGAACATCCTGCGTCCATCTCCCGGCGGAGGTCGTCTCCCAAGGCCACCAAAGCCGTCTCAGTGCCATAGCTGGGGCAGAACCCAGATTGAAAAGGGTCTAGGAAACCGATACTGTCCAGATGCACCTGGAGCTGGAGTGCCACCGCCCGCTCTATAACCTTCCCT
>QEPC01011062.1:25203-54314 GCA_003113815.1 Sphenodon punctatus | reverse complement strand
CGCGACTTCGCAGACGCTATGAGGACAGCAAGGAACTCCTTCCTCGCCGTCCTCACAGCCTCAACATAGGACCGCAAATGGGCCCTATGGAGAAGACGGTCGGAGTCAGATCGAGTCCGACGCCAGGGTCGCTCTAGCCTCTTGCCTACACGCTTCATACACCGCAGCCCCTCAGTAAACCAAGGGGTCCTGCGTTGACGAGACCGAGGCATAGGGTGTCTCGGAGCCACCCTATCAATGGCCTCTTCCAGCAAGCTGTTCCAATGCTGGACTAGCTCATCCAGAGTGACCGTCCACGTCCAAGGTTAATTCCCTCAGGACCTCCTGGAACCGCTGGGGTTCCATCAGCCTCCGAGGGCGGACCATCCTAACTGGTCCTCTCCCCTTCTGGAGGGGGTGCACTAGAAGACTGGCCTGAAGGAGATAATGGTCCGTCCATGACAAGGGCACCACTGTAACCTCCCCCACAACCGGACCCCCCCCGCCTCAAGGCCAGAACCGAAGATCAGGTCGAGGGTGTGCCCCCCCACGTGGGTCGGGCAGATCACCTCCTGGGGCAAATCCATGGTTGCCATGGCAGCCATGAATTCTCGCTCCGCCCCGACAAGGCCGGCATCAGCGTGGATGTTGAAATCCCCCAGAACCAAAGTGCTGGAGGAGCCCAGCACCACCTCCGAGGCCAGCTCTGTTAGAGCGGTAAGGGATGCCGCCGGACAGGAAGGGGTCCAGTATACCAGCAGCACCCCTAGCTTGCCCCCGGCCAAATCAAACACCACGTGGAGGGCCTCAATACCCACAATCTCCTGAACTGGATATCTCCGAACAGGTCACTCCTCTCTAAAAACATTAGCTACACCACCTCCCCGGCCATTAGTGCAGGGCTGGTGCTGCACGGTATACCCAGCCGGAATGAGCTCGGCCAAAGTTGGACCGGCCAGCTTGTCCAGCCAGGTCTCCATAATGCATGCGAGGTCCACGGCTAGCTACATTGGAAGTGGAAGCTATCACCTAAACTCTCCACAGTTGACACTAAATAGTAAAGTTCAAAGAATTATTGCAGCACATGCAAGAGACAAAAACAAGATAGCGACAAACTTGGGGGATTACAAAGGCACTACTAGAGTAAAACCTGTGGGACATACAATGTAGCTAGCTTGAGAAACAAGTAAATGAAATCTCAGAATCCCAAATGTATCCCAGATATTGAGGGCGAGGTTGAATATATTATTTGATTGATCTAGATATTAAAAGGAAACTTCATTATACTGCAAGTCGAAAAGATGCTATTAGGAAAAGTCTGCCTCCCAAAGTACTGAACCTTGGGACAGTGGAGGGAAACATCTTAGCAATAGTCGACAAAGGCTTTTAAAATAGATGACACTTTTTAGTTTTCCATGGTATGTACCACAATTCAGTAAATGAAGAGAAAATTGGCCGTAGTCAACATTTTATTGACATATGGTCCTCTCTACCTAGCTTGTCTTCACTGATAACCTGGATAAGATATAAAAACATGATTATTTTCCATACTGTGTCCTTTCAGAGAAATTTCTAAAGCAATTGATGAAAAAAATCTGACATAGGATCATCTGTCTCTATAGCTTTGCATACTTTCTGCTTTGGGAACAAAATGTTTACAGCAATGTAATGCCTTTCTGATTTGCTTGCCGTCTTTATTCACGCAACTTGCGAATATGGAATTTATCCCAAATCTGGGCTGCGTAACCCCATTTTGAGACAACTATATTCCTGAGACTCCAAAGATATGCAAAATATATTGTATATCAATTTGGATTAGGATCCCATTTGGGTTCCTGAAAAAATTTCGGAACCTCTGTTTTCCCGTTATGTACTATTAAAACAGTAACCACGGCCACGCTATTTACTTACAATGCAGACAAAAGATGACCTTCACATGAATTCAACAATCTGTATTGTGCAGTATTATGAATGTCTGCCTTTTAAAAAATAATAATTCAAAATGGACAGTCTATATGAATTTAACTGGTAGCTTTAAACTTCAAAATGAACAAAACTAGAGATCTATTTTACTTCTACTTAACTGGTAGGACTATGATTCAAGCAAAGTTATTTTTCTTGCAACAGATGATGACATCAGAAGCTGCCCCATGTACATTATAGTAAGATGGGATCACATATGCAAGAAGCCACATGGACCTTCTGCAGAGCATTGAGCAAAGTTAATGCAGGTCAACACCACTTCTGCAGCAGCCCTTAGGTAATTCCTTTTAAAAAGGGATTTTTTAAATTATTTTTTTTACCAAGTATGAAAAACTAATTCAGTATTTCTTGTTTTTATTATACGTAGTCTTCTTTGGGGATTTTACAGTACCTTAATATTCATTTTTCAATACACCATAGCAGAAATTGACAATGTAAAATATGGAGGTTGCGGGAGTTGGGTATGTGGTATCTTAGCCTTCCCTCACATCTCAAGGAATTGACCTGTGTCCCCTGAGAAATGGGATGCTTTTTCATAAGGTTAGATCACACCAATACGCGCACACACTCTCTCCCCCCAACCAATCCAGACATTCTCTGCCCCTTTGTCCACAGTCTGTTTACTGTTGCTAAGAGAAAGGAACTGTAATATATATACATGTGTGTGTGTGTGTGTGTACATATATATGCATGTGTACACACACACACACACACACACACACACACACACACACACACACACACACACACACACACACACAGTTTTACCCTCTTAAGAGTAGGATAAGAATCTGAAATTGCTGCAGTCAGTAAATGGCAGGTTGCTTTTTTGTTTTGTTTTTTCCCCCTGAAGAAACAGCCCTTTAACCTGCTGGGATTTACTAATCAATTTTGCCTACAGAACTGAATCCGTGAAATGATGTGAGATGCTCTGTGTATTAGAAGAGATGTAATATAACCTCCCCACCACTGGCCAATGTCTGGGATATCAGGTGGGAAGAACTTTGCCCCTGTTGGATAGTGTATTCCTAAGGTAGAGAGCCCTGACCAAGCAGAGCCTTCATGGGCAAAGACCTGAGGAGAAGGGCAACCAAAAAAATTCCTTGTCTCATCTAACAAGTATATGTGGTGACAATACCAAGCCAAGAGGATGCTTTAAGCCTAGAAACCCCTTTCCCTCCTGTAGCCAAAGCCAACCCAGAGAAGAAGAAATATCTGAAGGATTCCTGAAGCTCTCTTACAGATACAAAATATCTGCTTGACAAAGGACCCTGTGAAGTCTGAGAGCTTGCACACCTCCACCAACTTGAGTTGGTCCAATAAAAGATCTCTCTACACTATTTTGTCTCTACCAGATATAAAATCCAGCTGACTGAAAGGTCAGTTTATGAATGACCACAACAAAGGCCCTTCCTCGCTAATGCATATGCAGGGGAGAGGGATGTCCTCGGCACCACTCGCTGAGATGAGGATTCAGCTGGGGTGTTTTGAAATCCAGCTTGCGAAGGGGGAACATAGGTTGCAGGTTACAACTTAAAAAGATGTAGCCTGTAACAAGCTTGCAGGGCTAGAGGCAGGAGTGGGAGTGGGCAGATCCTGCTCGGGGAAGGAGGCGTTCAGAAGATGCCACAGAGCTACCATTTCGGCGAGCGTGAAGTCCATTCATCCACCCACTTGGACTGGTACTGCGAGCAAATTATCAGTCGCCTAATTTGAGGCCAGGAAGGAATACCTGGCAGATTGGATGAGCTCAGGTTAGGGTTTTTTCGCTTTCCTTGCAGTACCTTCCTCCCTACGACATGCTAATTTTGAAATTTATGGGGCATTCATTTGGTGTGGTGGTTGTTTAAATTTGTCGCAACTCACATTCGTTAGCAATAGTCCAGTGCCAAAGGTTAAGAATGAGCTCACACAATTGGATTCCAACCCGGTATGGGTGGATTATTATGGAAGTTTGAAGCACCTCAGCAAGGTGAGGGGAGGGTAAACTGATTAGGGGATATGCAACCCATCGTTTTACCTGACTCTGGAGGGTGGAATGTTCTGTGCTACTATGCAGGACACATGCTGTCCTGGGTTGGTGCAGGACCAGTCACTTCCCCCTCACAATCCCAATTTGGGGGATCTGGAAGATGAGGACAGATGGGATATAATCAGGAATCGGTGAGCTATAGGCACTGGACATGCAGGGGGAAAGAAACTAATTCAGAGAGGATTAAACTCTCTGAGTTTATGGGTGTTTTCAGACATGACGCTAACCCCAGTTTAACCACACTTAAAACATTTTTTATGCATATTGCAGGGCTGCATAGGGCACCAATACAGCCCTGCAACATGTATAAGAAAAGTTCAAGGGTGATTAAACTGGGTTTAGCGTCATGTCTGAAAACACCCTTTATCTAAACATGCCTCTCTGAATTATGGTTTTTGGTTGAAGTTGGGTTATCATTATCAGTTTACTCTTCTCCCTTTAACTGAACCCAGACTAGAATAGTATTTTTAATAAAGAGTTGCGGCCATGTTTACATCCAATTATGTGTCTGTAGCCTCATTTCTGCATGTGTGAGACAAATATAGCGCTTAGCATAATTTTAGTTTGCTAGTGTATTTCTTTAAACGGTAAACTTCCATTTTTAGAGACAGTGGCCTTTCTTATTCGTTCACCATGCGACTGTCAAACGAATGGCACATCCATGGATGCATGTGGGTGAGTTCAACAGATAATTGAAAGTACTTATATTAATCCTCTTTTTAAAGCCCCACATTTTTGTCAGAGGGTTAAGTCTCAAAGCATTCTCCTCAGAAGAACCACTTAGCAAGTGGAGTACTGGTGCAGGGGGTAAAGATATGTGGGGAAATAAAAAGCTGTTAATGTTTATTTGTTTCTGCCTATTTGCCCACTTGGGCAGCCACTTTAATTGAACTATGTTAAACTCTGATGGGGAATAACCCTCTCCCTCATAGCCTTGCCTGGTGGACTCATGACTTTGCTTCTCATGTGACCCAATTACTTTAATAAAATGTAGCTTGTGTTGACCTAATGTGATCGACACATACACAGTCCTCATGACTATTACTGTCACTCTATAGTATCACTCTATTTATATTTTAATTCCAAAGTTAATTCTAGCTTTATAACTAGCTGAGTAGATTCTTCATCACCAGACTAGCAGTGTCCGCAACTAAGTAGTGATTCATCTTTCTCCCTAGAGATGGAAACACCTGAACGGATATTACCTGTTATCTTACAGGCATAATCCACAGAATTACTTAATTCCCCCTTCACTCTTTGCATCTGGAAGGAGATAATAGGTTGATTATCTTTCACCCAAGTAGTTCATGCTTTTGGTACTGGCAACGAGATTCCTTCCTTTCTATCTCTGAGTGGAGAAGTGAACTTTTTTTAATAAAATAAAAAAAACACAATATTAATACAAGAGTTTCTATTAGATGCTCTAAGCCTCCCCACATCCATCCCCTTTTCATCAATGCACTCATGTAGAATAGGTCAACTCTGTAGTCAATTGCTGAACTTTGCAATAGAAAGTCATATTGTAGAATTGTAGAATTTATTTTAATTTATTTATTTACATTTTTATCCCACCCTTCTCCCAAGGACTCAGGGCAGCTTACAACATAATATAAAATACAATCGAATACATTTAAAATCCCTTAAAACCCACATTATCCAAACTACCTACCTCATCCTTTATCCTACCTGCCACCCACCAACCCTCCTCCCCAAACCCTCTACCCAAGCCCACCCTATTCCTGTCGACCAAACACCTGGCCAAACAAAAAGAATGATAGGGTTAAAAGGGACATCAAGGGTATCTAGTACAACTTTCTGCTGCAAGACAGAATATCATTTGCCTACAGTATCTCAGACGGATGCTTGTCCAACCAGACAAGTTAATAGTATGCTTGAAATTTAAAAACATTTCAGTATCAGCTCTGCTACAGTTTAGGTATAAACTCAGAGTTTAATCTCCTCTGAATTAGTTTTTAATGTGTACAAAACAAAACAACTCTATTGGTTCATACTTGGGGTTAACAGTCTTGAAACGTCTTACTTGAAATCAATGGAACTATAATGGTTCCAGGATTGTGGTACTGGGTGGTTATGTCTGAGCATAATACTTTTTTTTAATTAAATGGAAGTTTAGATTCTACAGCCAGAGTTGGAGTCAGAGTCTGAGTTCTGTAATGAACTCATGAAAGCACTGGGCTTTGCAGACACACAGGAATTTACATCTTTTCTCTTTTCATGAGAAACAGAAACACCGAGCTCAGAGGGTGGAAGAAAAAAGCAAACCTTTAAAAATATTTTTTCTGAAATTAATGTTTGCCCATGCATTTAGATAATGATTGAGGAAACTGGTCGCTTTTATGTTTCACTCTAAAAAATTCAGTTCACCTTTCATTTAAGAGTCCAACTCAAGTCACAGAATACACTGAAGAAATGGTGGTTAGAAGGGGAGCTTTCAGAAAATGACCAGAAATTCAACCAGATTATTTGTGAAACATTAAGCTCATTTGAGAATTCATTTAGAGTTGTAGAGACCAACCAGTTGACAAAGTGTACAATATGGTTACTTTTTTAAAGAAGAACGAGAACCACAATATATATGCATTCTAAAATTGAATCCCTAAATTACACTGGCTTTAGTCTACACTACACACTTGTGTATTCATCAGCGCATAAATGCAATGTTCAGTTGTTCTGAGCAACTTAGTCTCAACATAGTCAAGGTGCATGAAGCAACTGATAATTACTTGAAGACAAAACTGTGCTAACTTTATCCAAACTGAACATGTTGTTATTCTACAAGCAGTTCAACTGAGCTCTGTAGCTAACATGTGGAAAAAGACAGTACCTGACATGAATAAATTAGAAACCAGTATTAAGCTTCCTTTGAGCCATAGTATTTATAAACTCATACATATTCACAATTTCTTGCCCCCATCCCCTCACTTTAGGTTGAAGTCTGCTTAAAAGTAGACCACTTTTATCTTGTATGTGACAGATGGAATTTTTCTAATTTCCTTTTGACCTTCCGAGTGTGCATTCCCTTATATTATCTGGAAGGAAATGTGCCATTGAGTAATAAAAATGTAATGTAAACTTTGTAACCCAGCATGTGGAAAAGTCCTATTTGTGAAGTTTTTAGTATGTCGGTGAAATTATGGTTTAAGCCAGTGGTTGTCAGCCTACAATCTGTGAATTCCTGGGGTCCCACAGAGGACATCCAGGGGATGCGTGAGAAACAAACTGCTTCTGTTCTGCCTGCCCTGCTTCCGGCCACTAAAAATATGTTCTGACGGCTGCGGCTCCTGGCTACTAATCATCTGTTCTGCCCCTGCAAGAGGCTTCAAGCTGCTAAACAGCTGTTTCATGGCTCCAGAAGCCTTTCCAAGTGCCCTGGCCCAAGCGGAAGTGGAAGCTACGCAATATATTTCCAAAGGGGTCCCTGCCTCAAGGGTCTGTAAATGAAAAAAGGTTGAGAACCTCTGGCTTAAGCTATTTACTACATTTTCTTTACAAATCATTTTCCAGAAGCTGTGCAATACATAGACTGTGAATGTATGCAGAGGTAGTTAATAGGCTAAACACTGGCATTGTCATTTGATATCCTATGATCATTAATAAAGAGGCTTTATATAGGGTTTCATTTTTTAAAAAATTCATGAAAACGATGACACATTTATAATTAACTCAGATAAAGTTAGTATAATAAGTTACAGGCTTAGAGCAAAAGATATTTACAAACGCATGCACCAAAACATAATTCCAACTGTTTTGTGTGCTTCAACACTGGTCACCACCCTGTAACCTAACTCCCATCTGCACCTTCTGCATCCAGGAAAATCAGTGAAAGCTCAGAGAAGTTGAGAGGTGACCTCAGAATTCTGAGCTAGTGTCCTGCACTTCTCCTTGAAAACAAAGCAGGTCTAGAAAGATCCATATAGTGCTGGACAGATTTAAAAGTATATTGTTTCTTCGGAAGATTTAAAAACTTTTCTGAAGATCACATTGCCTGAAGGCAACAAGATAATTTTCTTCTTTGAACACAAAGATATCATTTTAACTATTCCACAGCTTTGCAATGCTTTGAGCAGTGATGTTTAAATATTATAGTGATGAACACCAGCAAAATAAAACACTAGATAGTACCATTGTCACTGCTTTGCCTAAAGTCATTAATTAGTCCTTGTGTGTTGTTCCTTTAAACCCATACTAAATCTTGTTTGAAAAGATAGCACATTATTGCAGTACTGCTGAACACGTTAGGTTTTGCAATATTGTTGAGGGCACTAATCTCTGGTAACAATAAGACTGATCCTGCGAGATACTGAGTCCCTTCAGCTCCTACTGAAATCAGTAGAAGCTGAAAACATTCAGCACCTCACAAGGTTAGCTCCTGCGTTTGCGTACCTTCACGATGTTCAGTAGGAACTGTAAACTCCTGCCTTCAAGACCTAGCAAGGTACAGAACACCCATTTTTTGTGGAATTTAAGACTTCTGTCTCAAATGTACCCTTTCCTTTTCATTGCCAAGAGCATTTAACGTAAATCTCCTCCACTGCTGCCTGCCGCTCACTCTTAGCAAGGAAGTTGATATGGTTCAGCATAGAGAAAGCACTGCTTTTAAAGACAGCTTGCTCATTACATTATTCTGCTGGCTGTGTATTCTCATTAAAAATGTATAAAGATTGGATAATTGAAGTATTATTAACCTAGTTTTTGCTGTTTTATATCAAGGTTATACTACCGAGTTGAAAAACAAAGACTGGAAATGGTAGGGGAAATGTTAAACTACAATATCAAATGCTCTAGAATATTGTCTTGAATACACAATGATCTTCTGTGATCTTTTTAAAATATCCATATTCTTCACCATACACACAGGAATGGAGTAGCATAATTTCATTAAATGCTCTTTCCAGTCTAACACACAGACCATCGTGTTTAGTTTAGATCTTATGCTGGCAAATGGCTTAGAACAGACATAGTGCCATTTCATAGAAACCTTCAAGCACATCTAAAATTCATTGGTTTTTAGGTTACTAATCATCCGTACTAAACCTATGCTTTCATTTTATAATGGTTGCTGAGAATGCAATTAGGTTAGCAGTACTTTTTGTAAAATATTGACCTGGTTTGTTTTTTTTAAAAGACGTGTTACTTTTAACAAAATATAAAAAACACACAAACCCATGTCTTCTGCATAGCTAGAACCACTTCAAATGTTTTTAAAATTAATTCACTCAAAAAAAACCCAAGACTACATTAAACTCAAGCTTCATCATACATGCACGGTGACTGTAAGAAACCTTGTTTTCCTAGCTCCCCTAAGCAACACATATGGTATGCAGCATACTGCAGCAAACTCTTTAAACATTCAGTAAAAGACAATGATCCTCCTACCTTGTTTAGAGCTGTCTTTTTGACACATTAACAATGTGAACAGAAACATTCAATACTCTCAAATGGCTACACCTTTTCCAACTGCATCATTCTGATGAGTAATTTTCATGTGGAATAATTACTGCTCCCTTATTTTGCACTCTGAAAGCCATATGCCTTATCTGGGGATTTTCCCTCAGATGATGAAGCAAAGACACAGCCTGAACTCTGTTGCTGAAAGACTGCAGCCCTTCCTTCTCACAAATCCCTCCCAGCATAGGGTAACCAATCACATACAAGTTCGTCAGTTCTACTGGTCTAAAACTGGCTGCAGGAGAATTATTGACAAGGCAACACAGCACTTGTAATGTGTAAAAACAGTACATCCATACTAAAGGAAAAAGGAATTTCCCTCTCACTGGAAAGCAGTTTTACTGGGAAGGTAAAGTGACACCGATATGAAACCCAATACCATCACACACACAAACAGTAATTTGCTTGTGCTGCAAGTCTCTAAAAACTTAAATGACTATGTAGCCAATAGATAAGATAGATATAAGGCTGGAGCAGCACTTTCATCTGTTTTATATCTGCCACGCACATTAATCCTCCCATTAACATTTTATTCGAGGCAGTTTGAAAATGCAGCCACCAAAAAGGATGGATTTAAACGCAATGTGGACTACTCAGCATTGCACAATATTGCCGTACAGCATCTGCTGCCTCTACTGTTCTTTTCAAACTAGGATTTCTCTTTCACAATATTTCAGATTTCATTTCTGCAACAGTTTATAGCAAAAATGCAATCAACTCTTCTAATGCACATGGCAGGCACAGGGTTAGGATTACCAGCATCAAGACCTTGCTCAGTTTGGGCAGCAGGTTAACTGCCTCTCATTAGTAGCAGCCATGTAATTTCTGATGGCTATAGCAAGACAGTAGTAATTGTTCTTTAAAAGCAACATTTTAAACTTCTTGACTATTGTTGGATATATCTTTTTACATGGGACACAACATCCTTTTACACGAGTGCCAAAACATATCCATACAGCAATTTTATAATTCTATAAAACATATTTTATAAAACATAACTCTACTCCATTCTTGTCCTCCTTGACCTCTCTGCTGCCTTTGACACTGTCGACCACTCGCTTCTATTGGACTCTGTTTCCTAGGCTTCTGCGGCTCTGTCCTTGACTGGCTCTCCTCCTACCTCTCTGACCGCTCCTTTAATGTGTCTCTCTTCCCAACTCCAAGTCCTTCTCCCTCCCCTCTCAGTTGGGGTTCCCCAAGGCTCTGTCCTGGGCCCTCTTCTCTTCTCTATCTACACCCTGTCCCTTGGCAAATTCATTGCCTCCCACGGCTTCCAGTATCACCTTTACGCGGACGACACTCAACTCTCTCTCTCTCCACCCCCTCTCTCTCCCCCTGTCCAAGCTCACCTCATCAACTGTCTCTCTGATATCTCCACCTGGATGTCCCAACATCAGCTCAAGCTCAATACGGCTAAGACTGAGCTCCTTATCTTTCCTCCCTACCCTTCCTCTCCCTCTTCCCTGTCCACCCTTATTGATGGGGTCACCATTCGCCCCGTTCCCCAAGCCCATAGCTTGGGCTTCGTCTTCGATACTCACCTTTCCTTTAAACCTTACATTGACTCTGTTGCCAAGTCCTGTCGCTTAGCCCTCCACAACATTGCTCGGATTCGCCCCTTTCTCTCCATCTCCTCTGCCAAAACCCTTGTTCACACCATGGTCATCTCTCGCCTTGACTACTGCAACCTCCTCCTTACTGGCCTCCCTCGCTCTCACCTGTCCCCCCTTATCTCCATCCAAAACTCCGCTGCTAGGGTCATCCACTCAGCCCGTCGCTTCAACCCTCTCCTCTCTTCACTGGCTCCCCCTTCCCGAACGCATCCTTCATCAGCTCCTGGTATTCACTTATAATTCCCTTCACAACCTGGCTCCCCCTTACCTCTCAGCCCTAATCCCCGTACACACTCCTGCACGCACTCCCCTTCCTCCTCTGTCCCCTCCCTCGCTCTCCCCTGCTCCCTTAACGCTGTCTCTTATACACATCTAGATGTGTATAAGAGACAGCTCCCCGCTCCTCCTCTGTCCCCTCCCTTGTTCTCCCTCATCTCCCCTGCTCCTCTAACCGCCTCCGCCCCTTCTCCCTCGATGCCCCTCATGCCTGGAACTCCCTCCCCACCCACATTCGCCTTGCCCCCTCCCACCACACCTTCAAATCCCTCCTCAAAACCCACCTCTTCCTCACCGCCTTTCCCGACACCTGTTAGAACTCTCATCACAATTTTTACTGTCTGCCCTCCTCGCAGACTCCTGCCTAACCACAATCAAGTCAAACACGTGCACTTGAGATTCACATCCACTTGATTGTTATTTATCCCTTGTCTCTCCCTACGTCCCCTGTCTTTGTCTCCCCCCTCCGAGTCTTTTAGATTGTAAGCCATAGGCAGGGACCGCATCATTCTTATTGTTCTGTAAAGCGCCAGGTACACAGCTGGCGCTATACAAATGCTTATTATAATAATAATAATTAATAGCTACATTGCACTGAAAATCCGTTAGAATGCCATATGCCGATTAACAAGTTTTAGTATAAAAATTGGAATCCTTCTTCTATTCAACCAAGTATTAAATTTGAAAAGAGAGAGGGAATTCTACAGTAGCTCTTCACTAAAAACAAGTTTATAGCCATTTAAGAATACACTCGTTAGGTGACACACACTTAAAACTGTATGACAAACTAGTATATGAAGAGGCAAGGCAGAAACAATGGTCATCTGAACATTGTAACCCACTGCTACATTATGTTCTTATTAATCTGAGCACTGAAACCCAGTGCCCCATTACTATCTGGCTAACTCTCATTTAGATGTCATCGTCGCCATCTTTCATTCCATCAATCTGTTCTCTGGCCTCCTCCATATTGCCCTTCCAAAGACAGGGGACCTTCTATGCTTTGGTACTGATATCCAACTCTCATTGTATTTAGGTAACGGGTGGGATGCATCCCCTTAATGCCTCAGCTCCTGGAGCAATGCTGTTCCATAAAAACAACAACTTTATACAAAAGTTTTCATATGACCAAAGGCAATACGATATACACATACGCATGCACACAAATCTCTCCTGCTTTGTGACTGGCTTGCTGAGATTCCACAAAGCAGCTACAGTTCAGCTTCTGAGACTGGGGTGCAATGAACAAAGACGCAGAACTAATTAAGGCAGCCTAGAGCTCAGCACCAGACCCACCTAAGAGCTGCACTTGGAACTGTCCAAGAGCCACAGAGAGATCCCACCCCCAGTTCGCCCATCCCAGTGATTAACCTTGTCCAGAGGAATGGGCTTTGGAACCCAACTGGAGAAACTCAAGAGCCATTTTACTATCCTGGTTGGTAAAATCTGTTCACTTGGCCATCACAGAACATGGGGAAACGCCATGTATTTTCATCTTCTATTAGCTATAGCTAATTCCACAAAACTCCTGAACATGGTTGTTTATGATAAGACATATATGTTCATTGGCTTGTTGTCAGGGGAACTGATCAAGTTATGAAAGTACAGGACTGTATTTCCACGTTCCCTGCTAAAACTTCTGTTCAAGACTCTAGAACAGAGATGGGGAAACGTTTGCTTCCCTGGGGCCACTCTGAAAACTAATACTTGTAGTTTCCATGGGTCGCATAGAGGTTAGTGGTGCACTCAGAAAGAGGAGGGTCCAGATCATGGATCTGTCCCTTATCCTTGTGTGCATGCGGTGGTGTGTCAAAGCCAAGGCAGGCACAGGCTCATGTCCCAGTTATGGGTCCCCCTAAGGGAAAGAGGGTGGGGTCTCCCTAAGTGAGGTCAGTAATGCCAGAAATCCACCTCTGCCCACTCTGAAAATTTCCTTCTTGTTGAGACACTTTGAAATTTCCTTTCCTGTTGAGGGCCTTTTTCGAGCGCCACCTGAAAATGCGGGTGAAGGCAGAGCGCTGGCCTTGCTACCTCTGTCTTCAACTCCCAAAATTTCCTTGTGGTGCTCAAGCCACTTGCAAAGGGTCTCAGAGTCGAGGCTCAACTGAACCCCCTCACTCCATGGTAGCTACGCCCCTGTATGCATGCCCTCATCTCTGCTCCCTTACCCGGAGCTCAGGTTTTCAGTGTTTGGGGGTAGGAATTGGATCCCTGGGCCAAATTTAGGAACTAGTAAGGGGTCACATAAGAACTAGGCACAGGGCACATTGGGCTCCCAGGCCTGAGGTCCAAATCCCTGTTCTACAATTATAAACATATTGGTCCATGGAGATCAAATACGTAAATACCTAGGGTACATGAATATTCCATAGCAACTGCATAAAATGTTTTAAAACATTCAGCAGTGGTGCCAGAGCTTCAAGAGCATCATTCATATTGACATTTCCCCCTCCCTCCAATTTCCAACAGTATCAAAGTAGTTTTAGGAAAGACTAGGCTTCAGTTAGATTTATTTAAATGTATACCCCACCATTTCCCCAAAGACTCAGAATGGCTAAGGTGTAGCTAGTCCATGCTTTGCATTGTGTAGAACAACGTACAAAAAGGCCTTCAGTACCTGGTCTAGTCCGGAATTCCCAAGGTTCCTTCCATGGAAGAAGCTGAAGTGCTGGTAGTAAGTGTTAAAAAATTAAAGACATTTCCCAGCATCAACAAAGCCCTGAAGTCAGTCAGTGGATTTATGAATGTGACCAGCTACTTAAAGGGATGGTGTCACATCTAAATTTGACTAAATATTAGGGTTTTATAAAAAATCTTTTACAGACAAACATTTTTTAAAATGCCAGGAATACAGATCTAGTAAACAAAAACATTCCCAAGCAAATGTTTGCAACATGAATATAGACTCATGACCCTCCTACTCAGAGCTTGGAAGGGAACCTAAAAAAAAATCATACTTTATTTTCCAGTAAGATAAATGTATAATGTAGACAGTGTAGATTAAAGCTCATAAAGCAGGCTTCAAACTTTTCAGTTTTAATAACTGAAAATGTTGAACCACTTCATCTTAGATAAAGGGTGCAGATTCTCGGATGGCATAAATTGGGATTGATCCATTAATTTAGTGGAGCCTTATTGATTCACATTACATTACGATTTAACTCACACATTTTAGATTGAGGATGTCTGCAAGTGTGCAAATACAGTGACTAACTTCAGTATGTAGTTTCACATGTTCTCCTACAAGCAGTTCAACCACTCTCCAACTTAATATAAAGTTTTAAGAGCTACTGTGAGAAACATGGAGCAGGTGGAATTTGGAAGCCCTATCCCACTTTGGTCATGTCTCAGTAATGTCCTTGGACAAGTTGCAATCGCTTAGCCTCAGTTCCTCATCTGCATTTACTAAATAGGAAGAATACCGGTCTACCTACCTCACAGGAATGAATTACAAAGTGTTTTAGCACTTAAAGCATTATGCAGATAAGTGCTATTTTTACAGAAAACTCAGAGTTTAAAGACAACTCCTTTCTTGCAGCATCAGTTCATATCACCTAGTTTAGATTACCCAAGAAAAACCTTGAAATAAAGAAATATATAAGAAGTTCACACGTTACTGTATAAGCTTTGATCTGTCAAGGACACAACTAGAGTTCTTTTCATTACAAGTAACATGCTCTCCCTAATTCAGTAACATACATATATGTAAAGAGTAAACTTTATTAAGCTAGATCGTACACAGTGTGAATATTTCTGACCCCATTCCATAGCAACATTTTCCAAATACTCTTCAGCATAAAAACCATACTACACAGTTAAATACAAAACAAAAAGCCTTCGCATCAGCTGCCATATATTATGCAGCAGTACAATTTCATGACTCTCACTGAATCACACAGTACAATTACAAATACTATTTAGGTCAACCATGAAAACAATGCAACGGTGAAACAGGGCTGGACAAAACCACTTCCCAATGGTGAGCAGAAAGCTCAGGTCAGCTGAACTTTTAACCCAGCGCTTGTACAGCACCAAGCATCCTGGAGAAAAACCACCTGAGAGACCTCCAAGTGATATTCTAATAAAAATATTTTTGAACAACACGCCATTAGAAAGCTATTTCTACTCCATTTAAATGGGATGTAGCCTTTCAAGTGTGACATGTAAATCATATAACGTTCCATACTCCTCACATCCTCCCAAATTCCTGCTCCACATCCTGAGAAGCAAAATCACTTTAGTCCAAAACAACAGCCCTATGCTCAACCAGAAGTAATGTACTCAAGGATGACATTACTATAAGCTTAACGAGCAGTTCATAGGCAACATGTAGGAAGGGCAACGGGAGGGTGGGGGGGCAAGTGCCCTCCCACCATTTTGGGGTCCCACACCCTGCCCATGCTCACTAGTCAGGCTGTGGTTTCTGCCTCCCTCCTCTTATGCCTGCCCGCCTCACCTGTGTGGCACCTCCTCTGCACCCTCCTTCTGCTGTCACCACAGTCAAACCACACACACAATGCAGGAACCACCACTGCTGCTGCCTCTTTTCCTCCCTCCCAGCAGGGATGGTGAGTGAGGGTTCTGGATTGGGGGTAGGGCAGGGGTGCATTGCTGGGTGGAATCTGGGGGGCTCTGGATTGGAGTTGCACTGTTCCCCCCCACTATCAACAGTCACCTATGGAGCAGTTAAAAGATGAAAAAGAAGCCTACAATCTCCATAAACACCATAAGAGACAGACAGCATAAGACACTGAGTAAATTAAATATCCCAAATCAAATGTGCCAGCAAGAGGAGGAGGAGAATAATACTATTGTTAAAATGGTTCAGGGTGTGGAATGGCTTTAATTAAGAGAAGGAAAAACGAAAGGAGGATCTTAAAAGATTAGAACTTCAGCACGGAAAGATAACAAAATAGAGCATGGGAGAAGATGTCAGTGATATATAAGGTTATGAGCAGTGTGGAATTTATTTACCCTCTCTTGTGCGTCAAGAAATAAGGGGCATCCAATGACAAACAGTCATCAGGGTTGAAAACAAGATGAAGTACTTTTTTTTTTTTACACAATCCACAATTAATTTGTGAAACTCAACACCTTGAGTTTTTGTGATGATTAATGGCATAACTGAGGCTGTTTTTATGCAGATGCCCCCCTCCCCCACTCGGTGTTCAGGCAGGTGTGTGGGGTGGGGGCGCATCCGTGTATACGGCTGGCGGTGAGTGGGGGGATGGGTGTTCATCGAGCAGGATGGGTGGGGTATGTGTGCACTCCTGCGCAACACCCACCTCCACCCACGGAGCCCTCCGGAAAACTGGAGAAGGCTCCATGGGTAGAAGTGGGTGGGTGTCCGTTTACACGGACACCCACCCACTGCAGCAAAACACCCATCCCCCACCATGTAAAAAGGCCCCGAGTTCAAAAAGGTATTAGATTATTTTCCATGAATTTGTCTATTAGCCAAGATAGGTCATTGGATGCAATCTTATGCACAGGGTGTCTTTAAAGCTGGGAGTGAACAACAGAGGATGGGTCATTCTCAATCTGCCCTGTAGCTTTTCGTACACTTCCTTTAAAGTGTCTGGTGCTGGCATCTGTCAGAGGAAGGATACTGGGCTAGATGGACCAGCGGTCTAACTCAATAAGGTAGCTCTTATGAACAAGATGCTTTATAACAATTGCTTTTATTTAACCAAATGGAATGCTAACTTGCCAGGTCCTAGGTTGCTCAGTTTGCCCAAATTTCATATACTTACCTTTTTTTGGACTTTGACTTTCCTCCTTCCTACCCATACCAAATCCTGCTGAAAATACACAATGTCAGCAAGCAACATACCTACGTAACAGTTCCAGTTAGTGGCCAGGGTCTGCTAAACCTGCCGATTGATCTGCTAAACCTGAAAGCAAGATTGTCATAACTTCTAATCCAAAGGAAAAAAAGTTGCCAGCTAACTATTTTGAATGCTCCCCTCCTCTCAATTTAGAAAGAGAAAAACTGCCTTAATGATTTAAATACAAATACTATATGTAATGAAGTACAAGGTGGTTAATCCATTTTTAAAAATTAGAGTCTGGTTTAAATTATATTTAAATAGATGTGTTTAAAATTAAATTGAAATTTAATCCAAAACATGCTAAGGCTTAAGCTTCGAATCTAACAAACAACAAAAATGCTGAAACCAAATAACTAAGAAAAAAGTTATTTTGCAAATAAACAGTAAAGTCATTAATCATTTTCTAATAAACTAAAAATGACTGTGTATATTTATAGGTAGCAAAAACATAGCAAATCTAGGAAAAGGTTCCATTTAGTTGTAAACCAACATGTTTTAATGGCTATGCGAACAAATGAAGATGAAGCTTACATTTCTCTTTGTATTTTCTAAGGAGACTACAATCAACCCACACTGGAAACTTCCAGGCCTTTCTCATGACTTGGTTTGAAAGCCAGAAAGAACATGCTACTAGGCGCTAAACTAGAAGTAAAGGACAACTAGATAGCAGATTTTGTCTTTTCTTTTTCTAACGAGAAGTAGACTCTTCCCCCTTTCCAATGATAAATGACACGAAGCTCCTGTCTCGTGAGAAAGGCTGAAGTACGGGTCTCCCACCAGCAAGCATACATGTCGGACAGAGTAGGATTTCACTACTCTGTCCAATGTTCATGCTTGTTGGCAAGAGACACACGCTTCCGCCTTTCCCAAGAGATGGGAGCAGAACATGATTGACTTGCGCAGGCTCCCGTATCACCAAAGGCTGAGCATAGAGTCTTGTGGGAAAGTACCCTTTGTTAGAGCGTGTTGTTACCGGTCTTTGTGCAAAGGCTTTGTCATACCATTTTTACAGGTATTGAATAGTCACATCTCGTGGTTTTGAGACTAACCTGAAATTTCATCTCAGAAGCCACAATTTTGATTTAGGTCAACTGCTGTTTTGAAGTAGTAGGACATTTTTGTCTTGAGCCCTTCATAAATTACACATTTCCACAAAATTAAGTAGTTATTTGCAAGGATGCTCAGCTTAAACTTTGGGTGGGCTACAATAAATTGTTTGTGACAATACTGGGACACAGATCCATCCTGCCCTCATCCCAGGGAACTCACCCTCCTGACTCCTATTTTATTTGGTAACTCCATGGATGGAAAAACTGTCTAGTGCCTGAGGGTCACAGGAGATGGCCTCTCAAACCATACATCGAACACCCCTGTTCTACAGCAAAACAAACATATTTGCTATTACCTACCTCCATTTGCTCATTATAGGCAAATGATGAGGTAGTGGGAACTTTTTCCACCAAGTAGTAAATTAAAAGCTAATAAGGAAACTGAAGAAGAGAGTCAGCATAGTAGGTCAGGAGTAGAAGTAACAGATCTGAGGTAGCTGCAGCCCAAAACCTAATCCATAATATCAGCACAGCTTACATAGTGCATACCGAATGATTTAAATTCTACCACCACCACAATGAATTAATGTATGTATATGTACCCTAAGGTTTATGTAATACTTCCTACCTTATTCAAATTGGAATGATGGGTTACTCACTTTGGACTGGAGTTTTTTAGGCAGATTGTCAGAGCTCCATTCTTGGGATGGTCCGGAGATTGGATTGCTAGACTGGCACTGCAGAGATCGAAGTTCAATTCACAGTTCCAGAGACTTGTTTGGCCTTGGCCAAGTTACTCTGTGCAGCAATTCCTCATCTGTAAAATGAGAATAATATTATTTACCTCAGAGCCCAGATACTATACTAATAGTACATAAAATAGAGATGTCTTTATGTATTCAAATTTATAAACCACCCTTCCCAATAAGAGTCAGGGCAGCTTACAGCATATAAAAACAGTTAAAAATCCCCTTAACCCCGAAGGTCCTCCTCCAGTACGTCCATTCATCCATCCCTATTCTATCCCTGCCTGCCAAACACCTGGCCAAAAAAAAAAGGTCTTGCATCGTTTCCAGAAGATGAGCAGGCTCGGGTGAATCTCCAAGGAGAGAGAGTTCTATAATCATGGGGCAGCCACCGAGAACGCCTCTCTGTGTGCCCTTGTTGTAGAAACTTCATGAGAAGATTGTACGCGCAAGAGGGTGCTCCCAACTGACCTCAGAGGCTGAGATGGGACCATTTAGGACTTTACAGGTCGAAGCAGCACCTTGGATGGTGCTTGGGAAGCTATTGGCAGCCAGTGCAGACACTGGAGCACTGGGGCAAAAGATGGGCCACTGCGTTCTGCACCAACTGAAGTTACCAAACAATCATCAAGGCCAACCACACATTGCAATAGTCTAGCCTTGAGGTTACAAAGGCATGGATGACGGTGGCCAAGTCCGAACCGGATAAAAATTTTTTAAAAAGGATCGCAGCCTTCTCACCAGATGTAATTGGTGAAAGTGCTCCTGGCCACTGCCACAACCTGGCAATCCAGGCAAAGCAACGGATCCAAGGACACCCCCAAGGCTGCCAACTTGAGTGACCAAAAGAAGTTTGACCCCATCAATAACAGGGTATTTCCCAGGTCCCAAGGCTGGCCAGCCATCACCACTTTGGTCTTGTCTGGATTCAGTCTCAATTGGCTTCCCTGCATCCATTCCCCAGCAACAGCCACACACTGGGTAAGTACCAAGACTGCAGGGCCTGGGTCAGATGAAAACAAGAGGTAGAGTTGGGTGTCATCACTATACTGATGGTACTTCACTCCATATCTCTGTATGACCTTGCCCAGGTTCCTCAGATACACACTGAACAGGAGTAGGGACGAGTTGAAACCCTGTGGGACCCCACAAGCGAGCTCCTGAGGAGATGATGAGCCACTGCCCATCCTGGCATCTCTCAGCCAGGAGAGAGCAGAACCTCTCAAGAACAGTTCCATGAACCCCTGCCAAGTCCCACAGCCATGTCAACACCACCCCATGATCACATGTACCAAAGGTAGCTAAAAGATGCAACAAAGTCAATGGGACAGTTGCTCCTGTCGATTTCAAAGCAGAGAACAACCACCATGAAATCCTGACTGGCATGAGTCCAGGAATCCAATAGTATTGAGATGCTTCTGAATCTTTGAGGCAGCCACCCATTCAATGACCTTCCCTAAAAAGGGAAGATTAGAGACGGGGCGATAGCTGGCAGGGGAGTCAACATCAAGAGATGGTTTCTTGAGCAGGGGTTAGACAACTGTAGTTTTGAGGCGGTCAGGCACCCTGTCCTCCCAAAGAGAGGCACTGACAACCACAGACAGCTTTCATCAGGCAGGACAGGCATGGATCTAATTCACAACTGGTCATCCACACGACTCTAAGAACACCCTCTGCATCTGTAGCAAGATTAATTGAAGTTGATCCAAGCAAACCGAACAGGATTGAGCTTCTCTAACCCCAAACTACGAATCTGTACCCAAATTAGCAGTTCCCAAACCATGTCAAATACCAGCAACTTTATCTGCAAAGTAGGTGGCCAACTCATTGCAGTGGGAAGCTAATGACTTAACACCAGGTGGACAGAGCCAGGATTTAACAGGATTCATCACCTCAAAGAGCTCCGCAGAACGGTACCTTGCAGATGCTATGGCAGCAGCAAAGAAAGCTTTATTTGCTGCCGCCACAGCAAAGTCTTTCAAAAACAATCTATACCACAGTTGGTCGGATTTGGCATGAGCTGTGCATCACGTGCATTCTAACTGCCTATCCTCCTGCTTTAGCAGCCTCAGGTCCACCACAGTGGAGGAAATGGACTCCTGGGTGCCACAATGTCAATAACCTGATTCAATATAATGTACCACATATCAACCAGGCCATCGACAGAGATGTTATCAAAGTCTCTGAGTAAATCCTCCAGAGAGTTCTAGAATCCTATTGGATCCATTAGTCTCCGGTGGAAGGCCAACCTAACTGGTTCCCCACACCAATGGAGGCAAAGGAAGGTAGGGATCTGGGTTGTCAGAAGGTAATGGTCTGACCAAGACAACAGTGGTGTAACGACACCCCCAACAATTGGAATCCCTAATTCCAGGTTGGTGCAGACCATTAAATCCAGCCTCATGTGTTGGCCAGATACTATTTGGGATAGACCCATGGTTGCCATGAAATCCTGCTCTGTCCCTGAAAGACCAGCCTCCATGTTTATGTTGAAATCAGTCAAGAACGTAAGTCTGGCTCATCTCAACACCACCTCCAAGACCAGCTTGGCTAGAGCAGTCAGGGAGTTTGCTGTGCAGTGGGGTTGTCTTTACACCAGCAGAATTCTCAATCTATCCTGGGCCTCAAGACAGACTCCGACACCGAGCCCGAGTTGTTCAGGAAGGCTCAGACAGTACTGGAAACTGTACAAAATTTGTTTCAATGGAATATTCTGGGCAGGATTATATAAACAGAATGTTATTAATACAAAGCATTAAGACATAATTTCCACAATTTCTTCGGAATCCAACACACCAAACAAAACAGGGAGTAGGGAAGAGCAGAGAAGCATAGATGTGTAATGTCAATTTGCTTAAAGAGCTCCAGTTCCAGGTGAATTTTCACTCTTTCCATTCCTTTTGGTATTCTAAGAAGTTCTCCAAATAAATAAAACAACAAAAAGTGCTAGCACAGGTAGCATCTCTCACCAAAGAGCTTTTATTTACTGTTATTGAAGACCGGTTATCGTCTAATTCAATAAGCAGCCAACTAACCAGGGTGAAGCTA
This sequence comes from Sphenodon punctatus, assembly GCA_003113815.1. Taxonomy (NCBI): domain Eukaryota; kingdom Metazoa; phylum Chordata; class Lepidosauria; order Sphenodontia; family Sphenodontidae; genus Sphenodon; species Sphenodon punctatus. The sequence continues at coordinate 32,288 of QEPC01011062.1, read as the reverse complement.
CCTTTGTTTCCACATCTGACCTGAAGTCTCATCCCCTGTAGTTTAGCAGAAAATTGTTGTATTTATTCTGTGCTTGTTTTATTTTTCAACTTTAATAGCTAGCTGAGAATTTTTTCTCGTCTTACTTGTAACATAATGTGTCAGAGGTCAAAAGGTGACAATCACATAAAAACACAAATTTGCTCAGAAAGAAGCTAGCGAAAACAAGAAGAAAATCTTCTACTTTGACGCTGTGCACTCTCCGGTGGCTCCCACTTCTTTTTCCGATACCATTCAAGGTCTTTATATTCAGGGCACTTCGCAGGTTTAGACCTGGGCTGTTTTATAAACGGACACGGCTCGGGGGGGGGGGGTGGTGTCTGTGGGAGATGAGGGGGAACAACCACGCACTGCCTGCCCACCTTGAAGTGGGGTCACTCACAGGCCTCTCTATAATTCCTGCTGTTCTCCTGAAAGTTGGAAGTCTGCTGCAGGTCCTGAGCGATTCTGGCCAGAACCTACAGGCAAAGAACAGCAGCTGCTGCGATAAGAACAAAACCCATGTCCTTTAGAGGCAGATGAGAGTAGATAAACAGAACGTGGTGCCACACAGCCCATACACACATCCCCGAGCACCCATAGGTAGCTCCACAGAGGGCAAGGGCCAGCCAATTAATAATCATCGCTACACCTTCCCCATCATGGAGCAAAATGCAGGTGTATAGGGTCATGGTCTAACAAGGACAAGATCAAGGTGTGGAATACACTTACCGGCCTAGTTACCTCACCCTGCCTCAGCCATGGCGCTGTCGAGCCAAATGAGGGCATGTGGAGGGACATGGCCAGGGGGAGAATCAGGCTGTGTGTGGATCATTCACAAGGCTAGGGCGAGAGAAAGGGGCAGGCCAGGTCATTTACACACAACAGAGCTGATACATGGTCCACAGGTATGAGGTAACCCCAATAAAAAGGCACATGGAGGGAGTGCTCAAGCCCACCCATGAAGGCCATCTATGGCAGCCATGGCAGATGGGATGGGTGCAGCACTCCAACAATTCCTACTGGCCACTGAGATGGTGTTCTCAGGAGGGGCGGGGTATAAATCTAGAAATAAATAAAATAAATAAATAAATAAATAAAGTTTGCAGAAGGCATGCCTAAGCTGGTTCCAGCATGTAGCTCAACACTGGACTTCTATGCTGGACACACAGTGCAGTCTGTTTGGCCATAACACAACTCACAGACAGTGCAGGGCATGACTGATACACAGGCTGGTAAGGTGGTTCCACCTGGTCAGGCATTTGCAGATGGATGCCATGCGGAGGAGGGTGACCCGTGCAGCCCGATTCCTGACCATGGCACGGCTATAGCATTTTCCATAGCATCCATAGCATTTGCCAGACCATCCCGACAGAGAGAAGGGGGTGGGTACGGTATAGGCGTGAGGATTGGTGGGAGACTATCCTGACCACCCAGGGGGATGAGCAGTGGATGGAGCACGTTAGAGGGCCCCACAGTCTACTATCCTGCCTTGCTGGTATCCTACGGCCACACCTGGAGAAGGAAACCACCACCATGAGGGACCCCATATAGGTAGGAAAGCGCGTGGCCATAGCCGTTTGGAGGCTGGCAACCCGGATTCCTGCCACAGTGTGGCACAGCAATTTGGGGTGAGAATCTTCACCGTCACCAGGATCCTTATTGAGGTGTGCACGGCCATCGTGGAGGAACTCATGGAGTGGGTGATCCAGCTGGTTATGCCTGAGGAAGTGATCACTGGCTTTGCCGCAGTGGGCTTTCTCCACTGCATCAGAGCCATAGATGGAACCCACATTTCCATAATCCATATCCCTAACAGCAAGGACGACTATCTGAGTCTAAAGGGTAAGTTCTCCGTCTCTCTGCAAGCCATCGTAGACCACAGGCAGGGGCCACTTCCTGGACGTTTTTACCAGAGTGTCTGGAAGGAGCCATGATGCGAGGATCCTCTGTACCTCACCATTCTTCACCAGGATGGACATGGGGGAAATTGCCCTAAATATATTCCAAGTTATTGAAGGCATGGCCATGCATCCCGTTATTGTTGGAGATCCAGCCTATCTAATCATGCCCTGGCTAATGAAGGTGTACCCTGTGCCACGAACACCTGCCAAGGTGCTCTTTAATGCCAACCTGTGCTCCACCCGCTGTGTTACTGAATGTGCCTTCGGGGTTCTGAAAATGCAATGGTGCCTCCTATAGAGTAGGAACAAATTCAATCTGGATAAGGCCCCCATGCTTGTGATCCTGCACAATATCTGCAAAACCCAGGGGTGTAGGCACCCTGGACTATCCTCTCCCATCTAATTCAGGGCCATAGTGGCACAGAGATGCGCATATTACACCAGAAACAGGACAGCCTTGCTCGCCATATTGCCGGCATGCAGGGTGGATAGTGAGTAGACAACTTCTTCCCCAACACCCTCCATGGTTCACACTCATCTGTAAGTATTTTCACTGTAAATAACCTAAAGAGAATCATCAAACTGTTGAAGGAGACATGGTTGGAGCAAAAAGAGCTGGAACCAGGACTTGGAGTCAAACTTTCTGGGAGTCACCTAGATGGAGGGCTTCCATGGTAGGGACTTACCCACCCAGCTGCTAGGTCTTCAGTAAATGACAATAGTGATGACATATCCCAATACATGGCCAAAGTGTTACTGATGTTTGATACACTGATCCCACTTTGTACTCTCCCTAAGATTTTAATCACAAAATTCCCTATTCATCCTCCAGCTGGAAACAGCTCATAGTATATGTATAGCTCATACTAGCAAATAATAGTTCTGTCCCACTATGGTGTCACTGTCTACCACACTGATTAAAGATTTAGTCTGTCTTGAGCTATTCCTAGACCTTTAGCTCAAGCTGCAACAGTTTATGCCATTCCCTTGCAAAAGAGCTAGTGAAGGTCTATATCATTCAAAAACTTCTGCCTCAACTCAGTTTACCCTAGTGCAGCTCTGGGGGAATTCAGATAGCATGCAGTTGCACAGCAGGTATAACTCCAAGGTATTGTGCATACACAACACACTAGCTGCAGGGAGGAGCTAGCCCCACCCCTCCACCCCCCGCCCAATCCCCATAGAGGCAATAGAATATTTGGCAGTTATTCCAAAGTTGTCATAGAATACGTGCCTGTGAACCTCTGTTCATGTGAACATGCCACAGCAGCTAGCTCCTGCTTGGGGAGGAAAAGACTAAACTACGTTGGCTTGGGTTACAAACCTCTTGGTACCAGTGCTAGCACTTTGCAGCAGCACAAGTTCCAATGAAGTCAATGGGACTCACAATGGCAGAGTGCGTTAGTGCCAGCACTAAACAGCTAGAAGACCATGGCTCCGGCAAAGTTCATTTTGAGGTACCAAAAGGTATATAAAAAAACCCAAATATCTGTCTTTAGACCTGAACCCAGAGTATACGGATCAAATAGCAAGAGTCTCAATAGCTATAGAGCCAACTCAAGTTTCTACTGGTGGTCAAGCTCTAACAGAGCTCTAACAGAGAAAGGAAGAATGACATGCATTATAACAGCATTGTGTGAAGTTCTCCTGCATGACAGCAAGCTGTATAACCAATGGTCCGCGTCATTCTGCCAACACAGTTCCTAAACTGTCATTAGAGCTTGCATCTTCAATAACTGTGTGTCAATCAATTCCTACATCAATGACCTTGTCTCCTCAGTAACAATGTCATCTTTCATCAGTAACATTGTCTTAGTGCTGGTATTCAAAACAGCAACTTGTTAAACCTTAAACTATTTATAGAAAACACATTACAACTTTTAACAAATATCCATCCAACCTATGCCTAACAAAGAATCACATGCATTTAGGGTGCAGTCACATGAGTGCAGGGGCCTAATCCCCACACGGCCCCGTGGCGGGCAATCACCACTGCTGTCACATTGCGGGGCATGACAGGGAGCTGGTCAGACAGCTACGGGAAAGCTCAGTGGGCTGGCCGCTGTTGGAGCCGTCACTTGCTGGGGCAGCCCAAGGCACTGCTCTCACAAAAGGGCACCCGGCCCACCTCCAACCCCTGGCCCAACAGAGAGCCCACCCCCAGTTGTGACGTGGCCACACATGATGAACACTAGCCCATCACACATGACCCTGCACTGTGCATGATGGGACAAGCGCACTCCATCACATGAGTTGCCCTCAGACGCGTCCATGATGCGTCCTCCAAATTTTTCCCAAGGACACGTCTCAGGGCAGTCAGCTGCTCGCCCTTCCCCAGGGCAGGGGGAATGTCTGGCGGGACCTGGGCACATGAGCTACTGTTATAGATCAGCACTAAAACCTTGAACCTGGCTCAGCACGCTATTGGCAGGCAGTGCAGAGTCTGGAGCACAGGTGTAATATGATCCCAACGACCCGCTCCCATAAGGAGACGGGCCGACGCATTCTGCACTAGCTGCAGCCTCCGAACCAGGAACAAGGGGAGCCCCACGTAGTGCGAGTTGCAGTAGTCCAGTCTCAAGGTGACGAAGGTTATGCATGTGGGGAATCATTAACAGAGAAAGGAAGGCAGTCTGCTTATATATTGCTGCATTTTCTTCCTTGGTTGCACGTGTGAGAACATTGCATCCACATTTCCTTACTGCCACAGTAAAGCAGTACTACTTGCTACTCCACCTCAACCAGCTGTGTAGGACAGCCATGGATGGAAAACCCTCAACGGATGGGGTGGGTGGTGAATCACTCTACTTTAGCAACACACCACACAATAGTTGCATGTAAGGGATACTCACAATACTGCTATATAGGGATGTGCGAACGCGGTTCGGATGTTCAGAGTTTGTTCTGAACTTGGTCTGTTTCGATGTCCGAAACGAACGGACATCAAACTCAAACCGAACTCGAAAACGGCCGAACAGTTCGGTCATGTTCGGGTGAGTTCGGATGAGTTCGGGATCGGGAAAAACATGACTTTGGGCAGGAAAAACGTGACTGGAAGGGGGAGGCAGCTGAGGAGCAGACTTCCTGGCACCAGGGGTGGAGACCAGGGGTGGTCCCAGGGCCAAACGATACTGATACTGAAAAAAATCTTCGAATTCAGTATCAATTTCTGTATCGATAGCGCTATTTTCGGATGTTCGGCCGAGTTCAGCTGAACCGAACAGCTGAATCCGGACTCGGATTTCAAACTGAACCGCGTTCTGTTCGCACATCCCTACTGCTATACAGTGATAGAGTATGTGAACATCTTGCTGCTGGTGTGGTCTCCCACAAATTTGGTAGAGTGTTGTGTGGAGCAAGGTAGAAATCTCATGCCCAGGGACCAAGTTTTTATGCGGCCCCTTTACAATTCTTGGTAAGACTAGTCCAGAGTAAGAGAGCAGAGATGAGGACATATACATACGGATAGGGGACAGATCCAGGGCACAGATCCATTATCTGAACCCTCCGTTTCCTGGACACATCCTTTAAAGACTTCTACCCCCAATATCTATGCAACCCTCAGAGCTTGTACTAGCTTTCAAAGGCCCTTTTCACACAGATACTCTAACACTGATAAAATGAGTGTTACATTTTATTATACATGCTGCACGTGTGCTCTATGGGTGCCCTGCAACATGTATAATAAAATGTAACACCAATGTTGGGAGCATCTGTGTGAAAAGGGCCAAAGTGACTCCCGCAGCCTCTGGGAAGAAAAAGGTTCCCCACCCCTGCCTCAGAGTAAAAGTGGTTAGGAGGTTGTAAGGGGTCATTTGAAGAACCACTAAGGTTCTACCATGACAAGTGAATATTTAAAGAATATATTGATTATTCAAATGCAAGGCTCTGCTTACTTTTAGTCAGCTTATAAATTCTACTACAAGGTTCTTTGACTCTGCTACACTCCATCAGTGTCCTAATAGGCATGGTAGCCTTACCCTGAGTGTACACAGAAACAGAACTTTAAAAATAGCTATGGACAAAAGGTATTACTTCTCTACACAACAATGGAATTTACTGCCCATCACTGAGTAAATAAAGAGCTCAATCTAGCTGTAGGTGTTGTTATTGCAATAACTATACATCACAATAATTATGCTGGAGGTTTTCAAAGCTGCCTATGGGGTTTAGATATCCCATTCGTCCAAGATATTAGAACTTTCAGACCACAGTAGACACTACTCTAAAAACCTGACCCTACTAGTGTAAGGGCCCAGTTTACAGTCACGGCCTCAGTAAGAAGAGAGTCTCACGTGGTGAGTTCTGAGGAAGGCAGCAGCAGGTACAAGGATGTACGAAAGAGAGGAAGGAAAATTAATTGCAGGAGAGGAAGATAGAAGAAAACAGTTCAACAACTGTTCTCATGTTCTCTAATGATACATCCCCTTGTTATTTCACAGTAGTAGCTTGTCTAGACAAAAAACACATACACACAAAAAAAAGTAAATATTTTCAACACTAATGCAACAACAGCATAAGCTGAACTGGAGGTTGCATTTACCACCACCACATGGAACACCCAGTTACACTAGTTTACACAGCTGATAGCACCAATGTTGAGAAAAGGGAGTTTTCCTTAGTCAAGCTCCAAAAAGCAAGTATAAAAGATTTCCAATTAGTTGTGTCATGACGATGCTTGATATTTTTCTCTGAGAGATGAGGTTTCCCCTCAGCAACATTACATTGTTCAATATATACATCTGGAACCAGAAAGTTCAACTAACGCAGATGCTGCAGGTGTTTAACATGAGAAAGGTTTTCCAAGAGTACTAGTTTACAGATATGATGCAGTTTTAAAATGACATGTCTGTGTATAAATCACAGTTAAGCAAAGAGATTATACTTCCCTTCTGTTTTTATAATTCTGTAGGTTTTTAAAATACGCCAGTGAACCCAAACAAAACACAGCCATTTTAAACTATTGCAAATGTGGTCACAATTTATATCATCTATGTATGAAATTCACAATATGGTTTCATTAAGTCTATATCAAGATATTCTCCGTCATCTTGTGTTAATCTTTACTGTGCTTCCGGACAATTAAAAAAACCATACACATCTGCAACTCAAACTAACAGACAACATGCGGGTTTGGGGTTGTTTTTTTTTTTTTTTTTTTTT
>QEPC01011062.1:5215-16171 GCA_003113815.1 Sphenodon punctatus | reverse complement strand
CCCCCCCCCCCCCGCCCAGCCTGGTAAAAAAACAAAAAACAAACCCACAACACCCGAGGGATTGACCTACCTGGTGGTGCCAGTAGGGGATCGAAAGAGAGAAGCCGGAAGCCCTCCTTCCATTCCCAGAAAGCCTAGAAGAGGCCTGAAGCACTGCAGAACGCCGCCGGAGCTGGAACGCCGCTGCTGCTGCCACTGGACCCAGCGCCAGAGCCCTGGCACCACCAGGTAGGTCGATCCCTGGGGTGAGGTTTTTCTGTTGTTTTTGTTTTTTTACATTTTTACCAGGCTGGGCGGGGGGGGGGGAGGTGAGCCCCAGTGCCCCTTCCACCCACGCAACCTGGAGGGGGGAGGGAAAACCAGATTCCCCCCACCCCTGCCAGAATGGGTTCGAAACCCAAACTTTGTTCGTCTGGTTCGGGTGGGGGGCAGTTCGGGTTCGAGGTGTTCGCGAATGGCCCAAACACTGAACCCCTGAACTCTGTTCACACATCCCTACTATGCAGATCAGCTAAGGATCTGGCACTAACTTTTGAGCATCTGCCATTTAAACACAGCCACCCCTGAACCCTATTTTCATTTAACTGAATGAACAAAATGATTTTTCACAAACTCAGCATGCAAACTTCAGTTCTGCATGAGAACATGATAAAATTATGAACCTGTATATTAGTTTAGTTAGTTTACTTTATTACATTTTTATGCCGCCCCCCTCCTGCTTCTGCAGCTTGGGGTGGCCTAGAACAATAAAAAATAAGTAATATAAAATTCAATATAAAACAACATAAAAACATTCAAACCTGGCAAAAAGACAAAGAATGCCCCCCCAGCCCCTCCCATAACCCATCTTCCTCACCAAAGGCCTGGTGGAACAACCAGATCTTACACTGTCTACAAAAGGAGGGGAGGTCTATGGCTAGGCGAACCTCTAGCAGGAGGGAGTCACCAACAACTCATGATCAATGGTATCAAATGCAGCCGATAGATCTAATAGGTTGAAAGACCCTGATTCAACTCACGGGAGAGATCGTTGACCATTGCCACAAGTGCAGTCTCAGTGCCATAACCAGTACAAAACCCAGACTGCGAGGGATCAAGGAAACCAAACCAGTCCAGATGCTTCTGAAGCTGGTGAGCCACCACCAGTTCAATAACCTTCCCTAAAAAGGGAAGGTTAGAGACCAGCTGATAACTGGCCAGGGCATCAATGTCAAGTGATGGTTTTTTGAGCAGAGGCCGCACCACTGCCTCTTTGAGGCAGCCCAGCACTCTGCCCTCCCTAAGGGAGGCATTGACAATCCCATCCAGCAATGGCCCCAACATCTCCCGGCTGGCCTTAACCAGCCAGGACGGGCATGGGTCCCGTTCACAATGGGTGGCTCGAACAGTCCTAAGAGCATCCCCCGCATCGGAGGACAACATGTACTGAAATTGATCCCATAAAACTAGACAAGCCAGGGCTTTGACTGCCTCTGGTTCACTTACTGCCAAAAGTGCAGTGTCAAACCCATGATGAATTTGAGCGATTTTGTCCACACAAAAAATCAACAAACAAGTCACAGCGAGCGTTAGATGACTCTAGGTCCAGGTGGAGGGAGGCTGGACTGACCAGCCTCCTCACTACCTGGAAAAGCTCAGCTGGACGTGACTTAGTGGATGCAATGAGGGCAGAAAAAAATGCCTTTTTTCTGCCTGCACAGCCACAACATAGGTACGTAAATAGACTCTATGTCACAATCAGTTGACTTCAGTATGAGAATGATGCCACCGTCACTCTAACCACCACCCTTCCTGCTTAATTCGCCGCAAATCCTCCATATACCATGGGGACCCATGGCATCAGCAGTTTGGGAGCGGACACGTAGGAGCCGTACTCTCAATGGCCTCAGTCAGCACAAGATTCCATAAGGCCACAAGGTCATTGAGTAAACGACCATCAAGTACAGAGGATACATATATGTCGAGTTGTACCAGAAGCTTTAGCTTTCATTACCAAGAAGTTCTGGGGAATAGGCTAGTCAGGAGGCATGGTCTGGGGGAGCTGGATTAGTAGTCATCTGAGAGGGTCATTAAACTATGAGGGATAAGCCAAGTGGAGGGTCAGGAACAGATTTGGTAGAACCAGGAGATAGGAAGTCAGAAGACTGAACTGAAATCAGAGAATCAGTAGTCAAGAGCCAGAGCTGGGTCAGAAAACAAGAGTTAGGCAATGCTGCTCCATGAAGGCAGTAGCCAGATGACTGCTCTGGACAAAAGCCTGTGGGTGGCTCCAAAGGTTATATACAGGGTCAGAGGAACCTACGGTTAGGGTTAACGGGGAGGAGGAAGGGGAGTTGGGGTATGGGGATAGGGTGACTGTTCCTACTCTGGTCTGGAACATGTACCCTTGAAAGGTAAATGCCCTCAGGATTTTGTGTGGACTTTCTTTCGAATAATGAGAGCAACCCAGATCATCACCAGGCAGAGAGGGCAGTTCCCTAGGGAATGGGAGGAATATATGGAAGAGGGTACTCACACTTGCATGAACGATCACTCAGGGGAGGGGTCGAGGAACAACTGTGCCCGTGGTGGAGGTCTCCGGTCTGGGGGAAATGGTTGATCATGAAGGGAAGTGTGGGGGGAATGCTCACACACGTGGTTACACACTAGAGGGGAGGTGCAGGTCTGTGGAAGGGGAAGAGGGAGTCCTACTCGCATTCACCTCCAAACACTCCAATTCACAAATCCACACTGCCAAACACACACTCGCTCTCACAGTTCCAGAAGCACTCTCACAATCAGTCCTACACTCAGTCTTACTCAGTCACACACTCTCACAATTACACACGTAGTCAAAGTCACCAGTTTTCAACTCGAACCCAAAACACAACATGGGGCCAGCCTCTCAAAAGATTACCAGCAAGGAGGGGGTGGCCCAGATGAGCTTTTATACCGCTCCTTCCTGTTCTCTCAGGTACTGCTCATTTCGCCGTCCCCAAGTCCCACCTGGCCCCGCCTACAGCTTTCGAGCTGTGCACTATGCTGCAGCTGCAGCTGCATCCCCAGTTGCTTAGCAACCAGGGGAGCTTGCAGCGTGGCTCTCCTAGCGTCCCCTGAGTCCTGGCGCTGCCTTCTGGGCTGTGCATCAGGATGCTGCAGCAGCTCTGGTTGCCTAGCAACCTGCGCTGCGCATCTCTGGGCTGGGGCCCGTCGCCTGGCCGGGAATCCCAGCTGACGGGTGCAGGCCCTGACATCTTGGGCCAATCAAGAAGGTTTCTGGCCAGCAAAAGCTGAATGTGATGTAGTTTCCCTGGGACATGAAGGTAGGGCTGTTGTGATGCGGTAGCTCAGTGCCTCCAAGCACTGCAGACACAATTTCAAAACCCACTAGGATACAGCTCCTAATACTACCAATCATCTAATTTGATTTTTTTCTCATAATACACACACAAAATCTGCTTGTGAACTTCTATGCAGTCAATAAGACCTTTCTTATTACTCAGCATAAGGACTACAGCATGAACAGATCTTAGTAAGCAATCAAACTGTTGAAATTTATTTCTGTGGAAGATCTCCAAAGAAGAAACATGTCGGCACATTCTTCTTGGTTGCCTATGTTTTGGGGATGTCAATTTTCATAACTGAGATTCATGCAACATTAAACTAGCTCACTTGCCAAACATAGGTTGGTTGAGGCCCAGTCCATCTGTTCATGATGCATTTTTTGGCAAGAAGTCTACAAATACTTTTTTTTTAAAAAGCAACTTATCAACAAGATCAAATTTTATAATATAAATTAAGTTCTGGAGTTTCATGTTTTTAAATAAGGCACTTGCTTACTGAATTTTAAATTCATGTAATGTAGAATGTGCTATCAAAATATCAATTTAAATAATATTTAGTGCCAAGGACCAAATATTAAATTGATTTAGACTCCATGCAAGCTTACTGAATTCAGTGAGGTATAAAACAATTTGACACCATTAAGGGGTACTATTTTTTGGGGGGGTTCACTATCTTAAATTTATTTATTTCACTATTTTTTTTAATCCCGCACCCTTCTTCTCACAGACCAGCTCAGGGCGACTTACAAAACATAAATCAACAACAACAACAAAACAAACATAATGTACAATTTAAAATTCATTAAAATGCTAAAAAATATACTATATACTAAAAGGGAAGACCTCTCCCCCTTCCTCAACCCACCCTACCCATCTCCCGCTCCAAAGGCCCAGAGGAACAGCCGGTCTTACACTGTCTTCAGAAAGAGGAAAGGTCCGGGGCCAAGCGGGCCTCCATCGGGAGGGAATTCCACAGCCTGGGAGTTGCCACCAAGAACCCCCTCCCCATTGTTCCCACCCAGGAAACCTGGGGAACTTGGGATCGGGCGTCCCCAGCTGACTGCAGGGGCCACAATATGATCTGGGGCCTGAGGTGGTCCTGCAGGTAAGCTGCCCAGGTCATTTAGGGCTTTGTAGGTCATTACCAACACCTTGAATTGGGCCCAGAAGATAATAGGCAGCCAGTGCAGATTCAACCTAAGACGGCTCACCCTCCTCCAGTTCCCCACAGCTGCCAGGCACCGGGTAAGCACTGGGACTGCCAGGTCTGAGTCTGCAGAAAAAGAAAGGTAGAGTTTTGTGTCACTGGTGTACTGATGACAATGCACACCAAACCCTCTCACGACCTCGCCCAAAGACTGCATATACACGTTGAACAGGAAGGGGGACAGAATAGAACCCTGTGGGACTCCACATGTGAGGTCCCAGAGAGATGAAGTACATTCCCCAAGAACCACACACTGAGTTCTCCCGGCCAGGAATGAGCAGAACCATTCAAGAACAATTTTATTTATTTATTTTATACAATTCTGCCCACCCCGGTCCCGCAGCCGAGCCACCAACATTTCGTGGTCAATGGTATCAAATGCAGTCGACAGATTGAATAAAATTAAAATAGAAGATCTGTCCTGACCTAATTTACACTGCAGGTCATCAACCAAAGCCACAAGCGCAGTCTCTGTGCCAAACCGAGGATGAAAACCAGACTGCGAGGGATTAAGAAAACTGACCCGATTGAGATGTCCCCAAAGCTGCTGAGCCACCACCCGTTCAATAACCTTCCCTAAAAAGGGAAGGTTAGAGACTGGCCGATAGCTGACCGGGGAGCCAATGTCAAGAGATGGTTTCTTGAGCAGGGGCCGTACTACTGCCTCTTTGAGGTAGCTTGACACTCTGCCCTCCCGAAGGGAGGCATTCACAACTCCCGTCAGCAATGGCCCTAATGTCTCCCGGCAGGCCTTAACCAGCCAGATCGGGCACAGAACTAATTCACAACAGGTGGCCCTTACATCCCCAAGGACATGCACCGCATCAGCAGGTTACACCCACTGAAATTTATCCCATGAAATCAGACAAGGCGGGTCCTCCACCCCCTCAGGTTCACCCACTGTAATAAGTGCAGCATCGAAGTCACAGTGAATGTGAGCAATTTTATCCACAAAAAAGTCAACAAACATGTCACAGCGGGCACTGGAAGATTCCAGTTTCAGATGGAGAGAGGCTGGACTAACCAGCCGCTGCACCACCCGGAAAAGCTCTGCTGGACGTGACTCTGTGGATGCTATGAGGGCAGCAAAGAACTCTTTCTTTGCTGTCCACACCACTACAGCATAAGCTTTTAAACTAGCTTTATGCTGCAATTGGTCGGCTTCAGCACAAGTCGCTCCAACCGCCGTCCTTCCTGCTTCATCTGGCGTAGGTCCTCTGTAAACCAAGGGGACCTGTGTCGTCAGCATTCTGGAAGCGAATGCCTGGGAACCATTTGGTCAGTAGCTCAGTCAACAAGTTGTTCCAGAAGACAATGAGGTCATCAAGCGAATGGTGATCGAGATTCCCATTACTTTTATGTTAAGTTTATGTATATATGGTTCCACCTGCCTTTTAAAGGAAGTCATTTTGTACATGAATAAAGCAAAGGCATATAAGTCTATAACAAGATAAATGTGAGCAATCCTTTAAGTGACGAGCACTGGTGATAGCATTTACAATGAGTGCAGTCCCACAGAAGTGAGTGGGTCACCATCCCATGCTAGAGTTCCTGCCAGCTCTAACCACTTAGAGGATCACACAGTGGGTGTTTTTAGACAGATTGGCTGCCCTGGTGCTGGCTGTGCCAGCCCGTTTCATAGGGATGGGTGAACAGAACGTGGTTTGGATGTTCGGATGTTCGGTCGTTCAGTCCGAAACCCGAGTTCGGGTTTGGCTGTTCGGTTCGACGGAGTTCAGTTCGGCTGAACTTGGCAGAACAGCCGAAAATAGTGCTGTCGATACTGAAACCGAATTCGAATTATTATTTTTTTATTGGTATAATTTGACCCTGAAACCACCCCTGGTCTCCACCCCTGGTGCCAGGAAGTCTGCTCCTCTGCTGCCTCTCACTTCCAGTCACGTTTTTCACACCTTCCAGTCACGTTTTTCCCACCCCCGAACTCATCTGAACTCATCTGAACTTTTCTGAACTGTTCGGCCGTTCGAGCGTTCAGTTCGGACGTTTGGTTCGGTCATCTGAACAGGCTGAGTTCGGCCCGAACTCCGAACTTCCGAACCACGTTCGCACATCCCTACCGTTTCACTCTTGGGTGGCCCATCTGTGTGAAGGTGCCTTGCCAGATGTGCAGGGCAGCAGACTGTGCCTGCTCGGGGGCAGCCCTGACAACAGTGCTCCGGAACATCCTGAAGCCCTGGTGACGGAACAGGCCAGCCAAACTGAGGGCACTGGCCCAAAGTAAAGCAGCTGTCTGTTGTGTGGACCCATGCTGTAGCTCCACTTCCAGTTGGCTGTTGTCTCAACCACAGAGTTGAGGGTGCCAGACTAGATCGTCAGGCAATTGGCCACAACTCTGTCATGGGGAGGGCTGTGTGGGTAGACCATGGCCTGTGGAACCTGCTGTGTTGGTCTGAAGCAGACCCAGGTGAAGCTGGTAGCAGGCAGACATGGAGTGCACCCCTGGAGCAACTCTGGATGCAGGTAGCTCCATGTTTATCTAAAAACACCCGGTAGGGTCAATTCCATGCTGTGTAACCCCCATACGCATCTATTGCAAGTACATGGTGCCGCACGGAGGGAGGTTGGAATTGCAGCCAGTATCTAGACTGGAATCTGGCATGACTGACTATTAGAACATAAGAATATAAGAAGTGCCATACTGGGTCAGACGGTGTGCCACTCTTACTATATGCGGATGATATGGTGGTGATTTCGCAAACCCCGGTGGGCTTGAGGCGAGCAATGACAAATGTTGGCAATTACTGTTGGGCCGAGATGCTGTCCATTAACTATGCAAAGACCAAGGTGTTAGTGGTAGGGGTAGGGGGTGTGCGGAAATTACATCACTGGTCAATAGGGGATCACCCAATTGAGCAGGTATACGCATTTACTTACCTAGGGGTGGGTTTTTCTGCTCACAGAGGTTGGAAGGCGCATTTTAATGCTGTTCTCAAGCTGGTGGCCAAATCCACAGCATCAGTTGTTACGTTTTTCTTTGGGCAGGGGGGGAAGTTGATTCTCCCAGCATTACGCCTTTTCAAGGCCAAGGTATTGGGTCAATTACTATACGCCTTCCTGGCCTGGGTGTTAGAGTTTTTTTCTAAGTTAGAACATCTGCAAAATAAATTTCTGCAGCTAATCCTGGGGGCCCGAAGAGGAGTGCCCCAGTGATACTAAGGGCGGAAGCTATTTGCCTACCCATTAGAGTTTATGCCCTGCAGGCATTACTCTTATATTGGGTGAGAGTGGTTCTCTTCCCTCCACCCTCTAAAAGTACATTGATAGCTATGTCCATCTCATAGCTTGGGGATTCATGGAAGGATTTGGTGAGCCAGAAAGTAGCCAAGCTGGGGTTCTCACCAGAATACTTGGGATATCTCGGGTCGGAGGCAGCCAGGGAGTTAATTAGGAGACGATTACAGGACCAGACACTCCAAATGGAAGCGGCACTTATGACCACCCAGAGGGTGGCCCCTGATTATATTCCCTATAAATCTTTCCTATCTGCTTGTCCCTATCTCTTTATGTGGCAGGATGCAGACAAACGTGTAGCCTTTTTTAGGATGAGGACGAATGTCTTCCCCCAGCAATTCTGGAGGGGCATTATGCAGGTACCCCATATGATCAACGACTGTGACCCCTATGTCTTTTAGGGGAGGGGGATACACCCGAACACATAATCAGCCATTGCCCACTTTTTGCTGGGCCAAGGCTTAAGTATTTGGAGGATTTCCTGCTGACTGGAGGAATAACGGGGGATGATTTACGGAGATTGTTGAATCCCATGGACTCCGTGACATCCAGAGCAATGGCCAGTTTTTGTTGTGCAGTAATACGGATAAGAAAGCAGGTACTGCACCCTACTGGTTCTTGTTAATGGGGTGATATGGGGGTTACTCTGGCTTGTTTAGGCTTTAATTTCCTGTTATTACATTTGTAACTGTTGTCATTATGTTCGCCCCGGGACATTGGTGTGTTTTCTCGGAGCGGCTGTTTAGTCTTCATTTACATATATTTGTTATGACTTCGGCTAAACAATAAACTATTATTATGATGATACTGGGTCAGACCAATGGTCCATCTAGTCCAACATCCTGTCTCCGACAGTGGCCAATCATGGTGTCTTGGGAGAAGCACCCAACAGGTCACAATGGGGGATACATTCACTGTTGTTTTCCCCCAACTCCCATCATGTTCCCTGATCCTGTCTGGCTAATAGTTTCTAATGGACCTATCATCCAGAAACTTGTCCAAACCTCCTTTAAACTCAACTGGCCCTTACCACAGCCTCTGGCAGTAGATTCCACAACCCAATTATACGCTGAGTGAAAAAATATTTTCTTTTATTTGTTTTAAACTTGCCAGCCATGAGTTTCATGGAGTGTCCTCTAGTTCTAGTACTAGTTAAGCGGGTAAATAACTGCTCCTTGTTTATTAGTTCCACACCACTCATGATTTTATAGACCTCTATCATATCTCCTCTTCGTCGTCTCTTCTCCAAACTGAAAAGCCCCAACCTACCAAGCCTCTCCCCATACGGGAGCCCTTCTATGCCCTTGATCATTTTTGTTGCCCTTCTCTGTACCTTTTCTAGTTCAGCGATGTCTTTTTTGAGATGGGGCGACCAGAACTGCACACAATATTTGATGTGCGGTCACACCATTGATTTGTATAGAGGCATTATGACCTCCTCAGTTTTATTCTCTATCCCCTTCCAAATAATTCCTAACATTCTCTTTGCTTTTTTAATTGCTCTTGAACACTGCGCTGTGGTTTTCATTGTATTGTATACAACCACCCCCAGATCCTTTTCCTGAGTGGTAACTCCTAGCTTAGTACCCAGCATTGTGTACGCATAGTTTCGATTATTTTTCCCTACGTGCATCACTCTGCACTTGTTCACATTAAATTTAATTTGCCATTTAGATGTCCAGGCACCCAGTGTCATAAGATCCCATTGCAGTTCCTCACAGTCTGCTCATGTTTTAACTACCTTGAATAACTTGGTGTCATCTACAAATTTGACCACCTCACTCTTAACACCCTTTTCAAACGCATTAATGAATACATTAAACAGTCCCAATACAGATCCCTGAGGCACACCAATTTTTACATCTCTCCATTATGAAAACTGACCATTTAGTCCTACCCTTTGCTTTCTATTTTTTAACCAGTTTCTGATCCATAGTAAGACACTACCTCCTATCCCATGATTTTTTTATTTCCTCAAGAGTTTCTCATGAGGGGCCTTATCAAATGCTTTCTGGAAATCCAGGTACACTATATCTACTGGGTCTCCCTTGTCCACATGCTTATTCACACCCTCAAAGAATTCCAACAGGTTAGTGAGACATGACTTACCTTTTCTAAATCTGTGTTGACTCTTCCCCCATTAAGCCATGTTTGTCAACATGCCCTGTACTTCTGTCCTTAATGATGGTTTCCACCATTTTGCCCAGCACAAACATCAAGCTTACTGGTCTGTAGTTTCCAGGATCGCCTCTGGATCCCTTTTAAAATATTGGGGTTACATTTGCCACCCGCCAGTTCTCGGGTAATGACAGGTTACAAATTACTAACAGTAGGTCTGCGATTTCATATTTGAGTTCCTTCAGAACTCTGGGGTGAATGCCATCTCGGTCTGGTGATTTGTTAATATTTAGTTAGTCAATTTGCCCTAGAACATCCTCCAATGTCACATTGATTTGTAACAGCAGTAGTATAAGGGTACACCTTGAATACTAATGTAATGGGGGGGCTTAATTTACATATTAATGACTTCATATCTTCGTGACCTAAAGCGGAAATGACGTAGCCAAAAGCAGAAATGACGTAGCTCCTGGGTCAGAAGTGACATAGAAGCGAGTACTGCTTCTGGGTCAGGGGGTGAGGGATGGAAGTGAAGGTTCCAGACCCTTCCCTGACCCTGGAAGGTCCTTACGTGTGATTCGTGGATCTGCTTCTGGGTCAGGGGTGGGGCGTGGAACTGAAAGTTCCAGCCCCTTCCCTGATCCTGCAAGGTCCTTGGAAGAGGGTCATCTGACCCCTCAAACTGCTCAGTTGACTGAGCTGGACCAATGGGAGAAGGTTTTATCATTCTAGTCCACCTCGTTTTGGAAGAGTAAAATGGACCAATGGGGTGGCGGATTGTGGGAGGGGGTAGGTCAGATTGGCCGAAGGGGGTCATGTGATGTTTCAAACAACTCAGCTGACTGAGCTGAACCAATCAGTGAAGGTTTCTTGAGCCTAACCCCATCCGTCATTGAGATCAGGCCAATGGTGTGAACAGGGGGGGTGCACAGTCAGAATTGACTGAAAAGGGGTCATGTCAGGTCTCAAACCACTCACCCCGACACCCACGACCAATCAGAAAGGGTTTAGGACCCATAAACCCGCCCCTAGGGAGGTATGGAAGAGCGGACCGCC
>QEPC01011060.1:18488-34733 GCA_003113815.1 Sphenodon punctatus | reverse complement strand
GGGGGGGGTTAGCTCCCCCACCTGATCTATTATTTATTATGTATTATGAAGGCCCTGAGCCCTGTTTAATAATTTTAATAATTTATATTGTTATTGATGATTTTAAATTGTATTTTATTGTATTGTATTTTATTATTGGAAACTGCCCCAGGCAGGAGGGGCGGGGTATAAATTTATAAAATAAATAAAATAAAAATAAATATAAATAAACTGTCCCGCCAAACCCACGCAGCCCACAGGATAGGGAAATGCTCCATGCCGAGAGGATCTGGGGGCCTCTTGGTGAGGGGAACGATCCCCCACTCAGGAACCCTGGCACCCCGGGGCACCAGTAACCAGCTATATGTTATTGTCACACTACAAATAAATACCAAAGAGTCCCTGGTCACGTGGGCCCTAGTAGATTCCGGAGCCTCTGGGAATTTTATAGACATGCAATTTACCACTACTTATAAGGTTCCCCATCAAACCAGGCCCTCAGTGGAATTCGTCCAAACCATCGATGGATCCCCCCTTGCCTCAGGGCCCTTGCAACAGTGTACCACCCCACTTCTATGTTCCATCGCTCCCATCAGAAGCAATTACAATTCGATGTGATAACCTCCCCCTTGTTTCCCTTGGTGCTGGGATTTCCGTGGTTACAACAACATAATTCTTGAATAAACTGGGCCGCTCAGAGCATTGCCTTCCCTTCTCCATGGTGTCAACACCACTGTCGAGTCCCTTCCCTTGTTCCGGCAGTAATTAACAGTCTCCACCCCGCACCCCAGGGGTTAGCTATTCCCTTACCCTATCAGGATTTAACGAGGGTGTTTAGTAAGCAAGAGGCCTTGGAGCTCCCCCCCTCACTGTTCATATGACTGCCCCATTGAAATAACCCCAGGAGACGAACCTCCCCATGGAAGAATTTACAATTTATCCCCTAAGAAGACTGAGACGCTACGAGACTACATTCAGGACAATTTGGCCCAGGGCTTTATTCGCCACTTCACGAAGCCCGCAGGGGCCTCCCTGTTTTTTGTCAGCAAGAAGGAGGGGGACCTTCGCCCCTGCATTGATTACCGGGGTTTAAACAGTGTTACGATTAAAAATTGATACCCCTTGCCCCTCATCCCTGAATTACTAGACAAGCTCCAAGGGGCTCGTCTCATCACAAAATTGGATTTGAGAGGGGCCTACAATCTTGTCAGGATCTGCCAGGGCGACGAGTGGAAAACCACGTTTCGTACCCGATTTGGTCACTTTGAATACCAAGTGATGCTGTTCGGCCTGGCCAACGCTCCGGCCACTTTTCAGCATTTTATTAATGATATCCTGTGGGAGATGCTGGACATGTTTGTGATCGCCTACCTAGATGACATTTTTATTTTCTCTACGAATATGGCAGATCACATTCGGCACGTCAGGATGGTCCTGCACTGCCTCCTTTCACACAAGCTCTACTGCAAATTAGAAAAGTGTATCTTTCACACCACTTCTGTCCCCTTTCTGGAATTCATTGTCTCGGGCGAAGGGATCAAGATGGACCACAGTAAAGTCGAGGCCATTCAATGGTGGCTCGTGCCCACTTCCGTGAAAGCCTTGCAAAGGTTCCTGGGGAGCGCCAATTACTATCGGCAATATATCCTGGATTACACCCACCAGACCGTCCCCCTTATGGCCCTTCTGAAAAAGGGGGTGCCATACGACTCGACCCCTGAGCAGCAATCCGCCTCTCACCACCTGAAACAGGCCTTTATGTCAGTCCCCCTTCTCCAACATCCCGATACTACGAGACCCTTCATTGTAGAAGCAGACGCGTCCGACACGGTGATCAGAGCAGTACTCACCCAACTACCGCTGGGCCAAAAGTGCTGCCTTCCATGCGCTTTCTATTCCCGACAACTGACACCGGCGGAACGTAACTATACCATTTTGGACAAGGAGCTCCTTGCCATTAAGGTGGCATTTGAGGCCTGGCAACACTTTCTGGAAGGGGGACCTCACCCTGTCTTGGTGCTGATGGACCACAAGAACCTGACTTTTCTGCAAACAGCCCACATCACCAGCGCCCGACATGCACGTTGGGCCTTATTCATCTCACGTTTCCATTTCCGGATCCAATATCATCCAGGCACTCAAAATACCTTGCTGATGCCTTATCCAGGTCCTACAGCAAAGAACAACCAACACCCACTCCTAAGTGCCCCCTCCTCACACCCACGGTGTTCACAGCCACCTTTCCATTGCTTCAACAGTTAAAAACAGCCAGCACCCCCACCCTTCAACCTCAGGGAGATGGGGCACGTGGTAGATTGTACTACCACAAGGGCCACATTATTATTCCCCCCAAGTACCAACCCCAAGTGCTGTGGGCCCATCATGATTCCCAAATCGTGGTCCACCCCAGCCAGCGGTGAACCCTAGACCTGCTCCTCTGCAGGTTTTTGTGGTTGGGGGTCAGTCGGGATGTTGAACATTATGTCCAGGGTTGCCCTACTTGTGCCCATACTAAAACCCCTCGACACCTGCCCATTGGCTTACTACCAATCCTGGACACCCCAAAGGGGTCCTGGAAAAAGGTCGTGCTGGATTTCGTCAGCCTGCTGCCCCAATCCAGCAGCTACAATACGATTTGTGTAGTCATAGACTACTTCACAGGAATGGGATATTTCATACCTTGCAATGGGTCACCCACGGCAAAACAGACAGCCGAGCTATTCTTACGAGTAGTGGTGAAACTCCATGGACTACCCAAGGAACTTGTCTCGGACCGCGGGCCACAATTTGTATCCCGCTTCTGGAAGGCCTTTTTTACCATGCTGCAGGTGAAACTATGACCTACCACTGCCTACCACCCCCAGGCCAACGGCTAGGTTGAACGGGTCAACCAGCACATCGAACATTACCTCCATTGTTAATGTGCATACCGTCAAGATGACTGGATCACCCATCTTCCGCTGGCAGAATTTACCTATAATAATGGTCCTAATGCCTCACTGGGCAATTCCCCTTTCTTTGTAGCATATGGGTACCACCCCCCTTTATATCTCCCAGAGTGCCAGGTAACCAACCTCCAACGGCACAGGCCCTCATGCCCCAGATCAGGAAAGCACAACAGCTTGCGTGGCAATGCCTTCTCAAGGCATGCCAGCGATACAAGGCTGTTGAGGACCAGCAGCATCTCCCAGGACCCCCTCTCCAGGTCGGTGATCTGGTGCGGGTCCACCGATGAAACTACCCTTCGGTGAGACCCTCGGATAAGTTAGATGATGCATACATGGGACCTTTTCCCATCTCCGCTAAACTGAACCTGGTGAAATATACCATGGTGCTTCCCCCTCACCTTCATATTCACCCATCTTTCCACATCTCGCTCCTGAAGAAAGCTCATCTGACGGCATATGCCCTACAGTATGGACAGCCACCCCCTCCACTACTGCTCCAAGGGCAGCCTGAATATGAGGTTCAGGACATGTTGGACTCCAAAAATCATGGGATCTTGGCTCTACTACCTGATCGATTTGAAAAACGATGGCCCCCTTGAGTGTTCATGGGAACCTGCCATGAATGTACATGCCCCCTGCCAGATCCTCACCTTCCACCGGCAACATCTGTCCAAACCCAGCCTATGGTCCCTGGTGGGCGGGGGGGTCTTAGACAAGGGGGTACTGTCACACCCCAGCGTGCCCGGAGAGGTAGGGACCAGGGGAAGCATGGGGCAGGGACGCGACCTGAGGACAGGAGGGTGGGGGGCATGCCCCTGCCTAGGTCACCCCCGAAAGCCACAGACCACGGACTCCCAGAAAAGATTGGGACACAGGTTGAGTGAGAGAGGAGTCAGGCACCACTAATAGGAAGCTCCCAGATGTTGGCCCGCCCCAACATAGTGCACGGATAGCACAGCAGCAGGAAGTGCAAGGAGGGTGTGGTTAGGGGCTTAGGTCAATGGGGCCAGAGCGGCGACCATAAAGAGGTTGGTGGGGCAGCAGAACCCCGCTGGTAATCGCTTGAGAGGCTGGCCCTTCTAAATCTGGTGTCCAAGGCATTTGTTCTTGATCTGCTTGAATCCTTCTGGTCTTCTCCTGAGTGTTTGTGTAAACCGTGAGTAGTTGTGTTGCCCTGCCTCCCTTGATCCTGCACCTCCTTCTGTGTATTGTATTTCCAGCGTGTGCTCCCCACCCCCCTTGCCCTCCTGAATGCTAGTCCTGTTATCCCCTCTCCCTTGTGGTAGCCCCCCCTTCCCCCGACTCCCTCACCTCTGGAACCCGGGGGTCTCTATCCTCCTCACTCCTCCCCCCCCCAGGGCCTTGTATGTTGTGGAGACCCGCTCTTTTGAACCTCGATCCTTCTCTCCCCCCCTTTTCATCCCTCTCTTGTCCCTTGCTCTAGTCCTTCCCTGTTGGGGCAATATCCTCCCCCTGTGATGGTCCAGGTCACTCTCAGCATTTGAGAAAGAGCCCATATTCGATCCTGAGGGGCCATTTCCCTCGTGTGTGGAATCCCAGAAAAAGGAGCCCCCTTCCTGTCCTGGTTTACCCCTCCCCCTCTGCCCGCTTCCTCTTTCCTTCCCCTACCCTCCTAACAAGGGGAGAGGCTGGAATAACAATCAACGCCCTTCCCTAGTCCAGAAGAATGGATAAGGTCCCAAAACAACCTCATATCCTTTTGTTTAGTTGCTGCTAATATTTGCGTCCAATGTGACTTCTGGTACTCAAGCTTTTTTAAAGCCAACAGATTACGATAGGATCTCCTTATAGTAAAAAAACAGAGCTCTAGATTCAAGGGAATGATCCTGTTTCAAATACCTAGCGGTCTGTCTCAACTGAGTTCTCATGGATCGGCATTCATTATCAAACCACTGAGTGTACCTTCTAGGTTGGGAGCGGGTCTCTTTACATTATTTTAGAAAAGGAGAAAAAAGCTCGGTTTAGTAGTATGGTATGATATTTTGATTGAGGTGAACATAGAGCATCTTTAGACATAGCAAAGATCAGATGTCCAAACCCCTAAGAATGTGTTTGGCCATTGTGTGCAAGCACCATAACAATCCCAACACCAATTTGTCCACCCATTGAACACGCAATGTGGACACCATTGCATCACAAGGAGAATTTGCTTGTTCCAGCTGAAAATGTGGCCAACATTGTGGCTAATGATATTGTGTGGTGTGTTAAGTACAATATGGGGGATGAGGCAGCAACACTTGCATTCTGAGATCGGGTAGCGAGCAAAACACTGATTTGCCCCAAGAAGGACTGTGTATCTAAGCAGTGCCACATGGTGAACACAGGGCCAAACCAGTGTTCATATCAAGGTCAAAACACACATTCAGACACCCGTTCTTGTTATGTCTAAAGACACCCATACTTAGTCAAGTTATTCAAGAGTTCAAGATGCAGCTTGACACAGTCCTGAAACTATGGCCATTTTTAACTGAGTGGCTGGATGCAGAGCATTCTTCAACGACCTTCCTGAAAAGCCCTGCAAGGTGTGTTTAGATGCACTGGAAGTAGCTGGCTGCCATAGTAATTCACGCTCATGCGGTCTTTTTGAAGGTGCACTTTGGAAACTCCAATAGCGAGGCTTCCAAAATGAGTCTTCCAAAAGACTGCACAAGCGGAAATTCCTATGGCGGTCGACTACTTCCGTTGCATCTAAACATACACTGTGGGGCTTTTCAGGAAGCACGTTCTTAAACGTGCTACACATCGCTGTTCATGTAGAAGCGGACTTAATGAATATTTTATAAGGACTAGAGTGAGATTGATTTTGTTTCTGCAGTTATGAATGTCAAGGGAATTGCACAGGAGATGGACAGAGAGCCCATATTTCAGTGTAAGCACATAGTGAAAAAAGAAAGTTTTTCACTATGAGGCAAATGATGAACTAACTAAGGATGCACAGTAGTCTTTCAAAGTTGAATATATTCTGATGATTGTTGAGAAGGCTATAGCTTTGACTGAAGAATGATTTGAACTCTACAGTCAATACAGTAAAAATGTAAAAGTGTTTTTTTAAAACAATATTGGTCAACTAAAGGAAAAGGACAAAGCCGAACTCCTGAAATGCTGCAAAGACATGCACTTCCTTCTGAGTGATTCTGATGGCCAAAATTCAGATATAGGTGGTGATGATCTCTTTGTCAAACTTCCAAGAATATCAACCTTTGTTACAAGAGAACTCACAACTTTAGAAGTCTTGACGTTCATACACAAGAACCACCTGTCAGATGTTTATCCTCATACATAAATTGAACTTAGGATTTTGTTGACTATTTCAGTTACAGTGGCAACTCCAGAATGCAGTTTCTCAAAACAAAAACTAATAAAGACATATCTAAGATACATATTGGGTGTTTTTAGACTGAATCAGGGGTGACCACCCCTGGGTCTGCTCCAGCAGTGGTGACTTTAAATGGATGCTGACACCACAGACAGCAGTCTGTTTGCAAGCACCCCTCTCCCCTCCCACCCCCACTGAACCATAGAGCTGTGGACAGATCGGCAGACACTCTAAGCGTCTGCTTGAAGCTCTATGGCCATTGCCAGGACAAACTACAGCCAGAAGAGGAGCTGGAGTGGCCGGTCAGCCTTGGAATGGACCCCTGCTCTGGCCCCGACCATTGCTCTTGGTTTGGGCATCTCGCTCTAAGCAGAGCTGTCCCAGAGTAGAACCTGCTCTAATCCTGCTCTGCCTCACCCCATGGTGGCCAGCCTTTTCATGGTTGAGCCACTCAGGGGTGAGGCAGAGCTGGAGTGAAGCAGGAGTCTGAAAACACCCTGAGATAAGAGTGCCTTGTTGGTTTTCTACACCTTTCCATTGAGAAGAACCTTGCTCAGCCACTAGATTTTAATTATCTTGTTGATGACTTTTCCACAAGGAAAGCTAGAAGGATTACCGCGTAAAGAAATCTTCTATGTCATACTGCATATCCCATGCTTTTATATGAGCAGTGTTGTATAAAATTTTTTACGGCTGGGTGTTATTCCCATTAAAAAAGAGAGAGAGAAATGCAAAAAAAGCCAATAAAAGAATAAAAGCTGGTTGTAATGGACATGGGTGTTCTTTTTCTGTTGTTCAGATGGTACAGGGGCTGGGAAAGCAGTGTTGGGTTGGGGGACTGCGGAGATGGTAGAGGGGGTGCTGGGTAAGGAGATGCAGATAAGGAAAAGAAGCATTGGGGAAGTTTGCAAGGGTGGAATGGGGTGTTCGGAGAGTGTGAGGGGTTAATTAGCAGCTGTGGAGTTCAGAGGATGTAAAGGGAATGGTGGGGAGTGAATTATCAGATGCCAGTGGTGGGAAAGCGGGGACAGGAGATGCGGAGGATGAAGGGATTGGAAAAGGGATTTTGGGAAGTGTGGTAATGGTGGTGGTGATAGTGGGAAGGGTAAAGACTGATGGGTAAGGGGATATGGTAAAGAGGGTGGGAGGGGAGCTAGGAAGAGAGAGAGAAAGAAAGAGAATGGGCATTTATTTATTTCCATTTTTACCCTGCTTTCCCCGCATGGCTCAGGGAGGCTTACAAAGCAAATAAAAATACATATAAAAATTGCATTAAAAAAACCCCAATCCCCAGCCTTTTCCCCACCTGTACCCCAACGTCCTACCCGAAACATCCACCAACTCCCCTATTCCCTATCCATGTCCGTCAAATGCCTTAACAAATAGAAAGGTCTTGTACTGCCCCTAGAACATGCCCAGGCTGAGATGAAGCTCAGGTGGAAGGGAGTTCCACAACATCGGGGCACCAACGAAGAATGCCTCTCCTCCCTCATGGTATGAACATCACTAAAAGGTGGTACCCACAGGGAGGCGCTCTCAGTCAATCTCAGAGGTTGTAGTGCGGCATGAAACGACAGGCGTTCTCTCAAATATATGAGGCCCAGACCATTTAGGGCTTTAAAGGTCAAAATCAGCACCTTGCATTGCACCCAGAAAGCTATAGGGAGCCAGTGCAGACTGGAGCACCAGTGTAATCTGCTCCCAGCACCCCACTCCTGAAAGGAGGCAAGCCGCCACATTCTGCGCCAATTGTAGCTTCTGAACAATCACCGTGGGTAGCCCCACATAGAGCGCATTACAGTAGTCTAGCCTCAAGGTGATGACAGTGGCCAGATCTTGGTCAGAAAGAAAAGGCCACAGCCTCCTCAACAGATGAAGTTGGCAAAAAGCACCCCTGACCACTGCCGCTGTTAGGAATTGATTAGGCAGTTTGGCCATGGTCAGAGGAATAAGAAAGATGAGGTCTGAAGAAACTCAGCTCAGCTAAGGATGTTTCTTGGCCTGATGTATAAGAAATCAGCTTTAATGGCTATGTTCCAAGTGATAGAGAAATGAATTGTCAGCTTATTTCTGCACCTGGTATGTTCAAAGAAGGAAGGGATCCTACAACATGTATTCATAATAAATGACAACCAGAAGCCTGTCTAAAGAAAAAACTATAAAGAGAACACCAAGAACCTAGTCTCTTTCTTGGCACTTGTGAGCCTCGTGGGCTGTTGACCCTTTCCATTGGTTTCAAAGATCCAGAGACCAGAGGCTCCTGTCCAGCTATCTCCTGGGCCCCCTCCACTCTTCCTTTGAACCAGCTCACATCTCTAACTGTGGCCTCAGACACGTAAGATATTCTAGGTTAGGTTACTTGGTTTTTAAACTGGTAATAGTGCCATGTACAGATGCTATGTGTCTATCCAATAAAATTGAATTGTACCCACATACATTGGCTTGTTAATTAGAGACCTTCGATCCTGGTTGGGGTAAACCAAGGTACAATAAACCCATTTATTTCCCAACACTGCAACCTGACAATCCAGGCACAACAAGGGGTTCGGAAGCACTCAGACTGTGAACCTGACTGACCATAGGGGAACAGACTCTGTCAATGACAGGAGTCCCAATCCCATCCAGATCACAAGGTCAGCCAATCATCATCACCCCAGTCTTGTCTGGATTCAGCTTCAATCGGCTCATCCTCATACAGTCCCTGGCAGCAGTCAGGCATCGGTCATTACCAAGACTGCAGGACTTGGGTTGGATGAAATAGAGAGGTAGAGCTGAGTGTCATCAGCATACTGATGGCACTTCATCGCAAACTTCCAAATGACTTTGCCCAGGGGCCTCATATATGTGTTGAACAAGAGGGGGGGCATAATAGAACCATGCAGAACCCCACAGGGGAGGACTTGAGAGGAGGGTGAGCAATGACCCATCACCACTCTCTGTGACCTCCCCAACAGGAAGGAGTGAAATTTCTTAAGAGAGGTCTCATGTACCCCCGTCAGGTCCCGCAGTCATGTCAACAACACCTCAGAATCAACCGTCTCAAAAGCTGCCAAAAGATCTAACAAGAACAACAGGGTAGAATTCTCCCTGTCAATCTCCAGGCGTAGGTCATCAATCAAGGCCACAAGTGCAGTATCAGTACCATACCCAGGACAGAAACATGGTTGAAACATGTACAGGAACCTGATGGTGTAGAGATGAGCCTGGAGATGTTGGGCAACCACCAGTTCAATAATCTTCTCTAAAAAGGGAAGGTTAGAGACAGGCCGCTAGCTGGCCGGGGAGTCAGCATCCAAAGATGGCTTCTTATGCAGGGGACAGACAATCACAGTTTTAAGAATGTCAGAAACCCTACCTTTCTGAAGGGAGGCGTTGACAACACCAGCCAGCAATGACGTCAGTGTCTCCTGGCTGGTTTCAACTGGCCAGTACGGATAAGGATCTAGTTCACAACTGGTTGTTCTCACCGCCTCAAGCACCTCTCCTGCATCGGTGGATAATACTGATTGAAACTGATCCAAGAAAACAGGACAGGGCTGAGCTTCCATAACCTCAGACTCTGATTCCACAGGTAAAATGGCAGCACCCAAGTCTTGGTGAATATGAGGAATTTTGTCTGCAAAGTAATTCACAAAAAATGTCACAGCGGGTATTAGATAACTTCATTTTCAGGCAGAGACAGACCTGATTAACTAAGCCCCTCACCACCCGGAACAGTTCCACTGGATGAGACTTTGAAGATGCTATGATAGCGGAAAAGAACACGTTCCTTGCTACCATCACAGCCACGGAATAGTCCATTAAAAAATAACTATGCCGCAATCTGTTGGCTTCAGCACTCTTGGATTCAGGTGTTCACTAACCACCTACCCTCCCACTTCTGCCATCTCCGGTCCTCTGTATACCAGGGGGACCTGTGCTGCCTGGTGGGAGCAGACATCTGGGTGCAACCATATCGATCGCTGTGGTCAAGATGTCATTCCATAAAGGGACTAAATCATCAACAGAGTAGCCATCAAGGTCAGCAGGTAAACCCCCAGAGAGTTCTGGAAACAATTGTAGCCATATGACACCAAGAGCAGGTCATCCTAAAAGGTCCACCACAACAAGGAGGGCAGAAAGGGGTGGGAATCTGCACCTTCAGAGGGTAATGATCCGACCATGACAGTGGTGGTGTAACACCACCCCTGATAATTGGAAGGAACTACTGTTTCTATGCTAGTGGAAAATATCAAATCCAACATGTGCTCTCCCTCATGTGTCATGCCCCAGATACTATCCATGGTTGTCATGGTGGCCATGAACTCCTGCTTTGCCCGTGAACGGCTGTCCTCAGCATTCATGTTGAAATCGCCGAAGACAAGTCTAGGAGATTCCAATGCCACCTCCGAGACCAGCTTAAAAGGAATTTCAAAGGGGTTCAACTGCTTTAGGGTGGAGCCTATCTCTGTTAAGAGAATCCACTGCCCCTGTCTAATAGGGTACAGCTCCTTTCTCACACCCTGCCTTAGGTGAGGCCTCTATCTGCTCCGGAGAGATATTATGTTGTCCTTGTTCAATAGGGCACAGCTCCTTCCTCTACCCTGCCTTAGGGTGAGGCCTCTATCTGCTCTGGAGAGATATTCTACTGTCCCTGTCTGATAGGATACAGCTCCCTTCCTGCACCTTAGGCAAGCAGCTCCCTTTTTGTTCCCTCGGGATCTAGTGAAAATACTTCAGTTTGAGAGGGGGGGAATTACTCCTTTTTCTATTTCAGTAATGAGACTTTTATTCAATCAAATAGACATTTATTCAATAATATCAGAACAATTTAGCATACAAATTACCAAAGAGACACTTGCATTCACATTTGCACCTGTCTACCCTTGTCTACCTAAAAATACATACAAAAGCACATATTCTTAGGTTATCAGAGGCTGATGGCCTGGTTCCAGAGGAGAGCAGTCAGGGGGCCCAAGAAGCCTTTGTAGAACTCCCTAGATAAAGGAGTCCCAAAAGGGGCAACAATCACCGAGTTCATCGGCCCCCCCTAAGGGGCAGCGATCGAGGACCATGAAGGCCAGGAACTAATCCAGAGCTAAGCCTTATATGCTGTGGATGTCTTGTGATTATTCAGAGTGCGGGGTTGTCAGTACTAAGCTTGTGGAGCACTCTCATTGGCTGCCCCAAATCTGGGGTGCTTAGTCATGATGTGAGGTTTGTTCTGACCAGTAAAGTCATGCCCCCTCCTCCTCCCTCCAGAGATGGGGGGTCACGCTTCCTGGCCCTCAATTAGTTTGCACATCCTTCTGAGAGTCATATATTTGCTTGATAACAACCACACTCTTATTTGTTCAGCTTGGCCTCTGTTATCAGTTCCTGTGAATTACCAACATAGTTTGTTTGGGGAACAAGAGGTCCTGATTACTATCCCCGGCATCATTTGTTCTTTCTTAGGCCATCTCCTGATTATTGCCAATACTGATCATTCTTACTCATACTTTTGTTCTTCACATCAAATGCATCACACATGTGCGTAATAATATCTTGCCTAATTTCTAACATTCTACATAATTCTAAATAGCAGTCCCACTGGCCCATAAAGTTACATTCCAAGTATTATAACTCCAGTGTGTGTTCTTGGTTACATTTTAACACAATGATGGATACAATTGCATCCAGTGTATATTGCTGTTACATTTGTGTCCAGGAAGCACCTTTTTGGTTCAATTACACAGAGTTATTTACAACAATCCCTCCATGTATACTCTAGCATGTTTGTCAGGAAGGCACGTTTGGTTTGGTTACAATTTAACACAGAGTGGCCCATTGGAATCAGAGAAGCATTTTCTGATTCAGCACATTGGAGCAGGGAAATCAGTATCTTAATTTGGCCCAAAATCATGTCAATTTTCTAACAAGCTCAGCTAGAGTATTCAGGGAGTCAGCTGTGCAGTGGCATGGTCAGTACAACAGCAGAATCCCCAATCTATCCCCAGCCAAATCCAACCCAAGGTCAACATACTCCATATTAGATGAGTAAGCTTTGAAATATCAAGGTTTCTTTACAGATCTCAGTCACTTTGTCCCCCATCCTCCCGTCCTAGACTGATGCTGTACCGAGTACCCGACTGGGACAAAACTGGCCTGTAATTCAGATGAGGTTGGTGGCCTCATTCTGAATAAGATCATAGATTACTGATATTTTATTAGGCACCCACTTTGCATTAAGCAACATCAGTGTCAGAACAGATGCCCTATTGGCCTTAATTCCCAAATATCCTCAATTGGAGGGGGTGGGGGGAGAGGGACACCAGGACAGACACCAGGTGTCTTATCCAAAGGTCCTGATGACCTATCCTACCCCACCCCCTCCGCCATACCTCCCCGTGCCCAGCACAACCCCAATATCTACCCTCTCCTAACCCCCTCCACATAGACTTCCCACTCCAGTGTATGATTCTCAATTCACACCACCCAAAGTGGCCCATAAGGACCCCAGGAGATGGGTAGCTGGAGAGGGTCTCCAAGCTCAGCATTCCCAGAGGTGGTGTGGCAAAAATGGCCAGCAAGGAAACACCCCCCTCTTCCCCTTACTCCCCACCTTCCACTTCCCTGAGCCTCTACCCCCCCTCACAGAGGAGCCATGGAACTGCCTCCTACCCACTTCCCCCATGCATGTACCCCCCCTCTCTTAAAGGCATGAGTGTGTGGATGGGTGTGTGTGCATGATTCTGAATGAATTTTGAAGAGTGTGTGTTCTATTACAGTTAAGTTTATTTTTAGTTTATTAATTATTAACTTAGCAATGAAGAATTTCCTACTGTGCAACCAGAGAGTGCTTTTACCATAGCAGGTGATGATGTAATCTTGCACTGGTCCAGTCTGAATCCACAATACTTCATCTGGAGTTTTGTCCAATTTTGAATGCCCCTTTTAAGTAAGACATTGGCAAACTGGAACTGGTTCTGATGAAGGTGACAAAGATGATAAAGGGTCAAGAAGACAAGTCTTAGGAGGAAAGATTAAAGGAACTGGCTATGTTTCGCTTAGCGAAGAGATGATTAAGAGAAGACATGGTTTCACTCTTTAAATATCTAAAGGACCTGCCACAAAAAGATGGAAAGGAACTGTTCTTCATTGCTACAGTGGGCAGGACTACAAATAATATGCTCAGATCACAGGAAGTTAGATTTTTGGGGGGACGTCTAATAGTAAGAACTGTGTGGCAGTTGGACAAGTTCCCTAGGGAGGTCATAGACTCTCTGTCACTGGAGGCTTTCAAAAAGAGTCTGGATAGCCATTTGTCATGGATGTTGAAGCTGCAGTTGTCCTGCATCTGTGTAGGAGGCTGGACTAGATAACCCTCAAGTCCTCTTTCACCTCTGTGGTTCTAACAGATAGATTCACTTGTCTGGATTAAAATCCAACCTATCATTGCTTGGTGACTGTGTAAACCCTCCTTTTTAATTAGTAGCAGACTTAGCAGCAGTTTTAACAGCATTTTTCTTTCTCTACAAGCCTGTCAAACTGGTAGAGCCAAATTGCACTCCTACATACACACACAATTAAAAAACACAATGATTAGAAATGCATATACAAATACTAGGCCTTCACACAGATCTACTTCATATGGGAGTGTATCATTGGACAACTCTTTTGTGAGACACAGAGTAGAATATGGATAATGTTGTTTAAATAAGGCAGTGAACAAGAGATTTACCTCTGTGGATTGCACAGTCCACAAAGCGCTGTAGCAAATGATTAATATGCACAGTGGAGTTGCTAGGGAAATCCCAATTATGCATAGCACTTGTGGTAAACTGATAATAAATTAATTAACAGACCAAATAATACTTCAACAACAGACATTGAAATTCCTAAGGCCCAGTGTAACTGCTGCTTTTGTGTTAAATAAGTGATATTGTTCCTCAATGAATAATAACATTTATTCATGAGATGTTAAATTGAGATGTTAAACTGATATGAAATTCTGTCATATTTATACATTCAAACATATATTTGAATGTAGTCTTATTCATACTCCAATAAATGCACTTTATATACTCGTCTCAGTCTGCCAATTACTTTATCTTTTTTCTTAATTGTATTATGGAATTGTTCTAGGTACAATAAGCAGTAAGAAGATATATATTGTGCTTAGAACAATTCAATAATATAATTAAAGAAAAGGAGAAAGTAATTGGCAGACTGAGACAAGAATATAAAGTGCATTTATGGGAGTATGAATAAAACTACGTTCAAATGATTTAGTCTGTTCATATCGTTCATGGCCGACACATTGTTTTCTGTGTGGTTCCTTTTTAGGTGGTATGGATTTCACAAAGAGGTGGTTTTATGGATAACAGGAACCATAATTATTTTCCATTAATATAGTTGCCTTACATTCAAAAACAGAGTTGTTACATCAAAAGGAGAGAGGGATCCTTTATAGCGATTGGCAGAGGGTTCATTTTCCGATATGGCTCCTGACATTATGGATAAAAGAATAAAAGCTGGTTGAATCATACATGTGTGTTCTCTTTCTGTTGTTTAAGTGGGTTGTACATAGGGAAACCCTTCACATAACATTGAGAACTAAAGGAGGAAATGGCACCAGCAGCACCCCATAACCTTTCCCCCATCTTTGGTGTTTTCTGAATGGAGCCCCATTGTTTTCTTAGGTTTGAGACATTCATAGAACTGGAGAGCTGGCATGGACTTCAGGGGTCATCATGTCCACCTCCCTGCCCTGAGGTAGCATGCCCTATACCAAACTTGATTGTCTGGTCTATCCTTGAAAACCTGCAGGGAAGCAAATTCCACAATTTCCCCAGGCAGACTGTTCCAGTATTGAACTGTTTTGTTGGGAATTTTTTCCTAGTGTCGAACCTAAACTGATCTTCCTGTCATTTTTAAACCCATTGCTTTTTGTCCTTGGTGTCAATAGCAAACTAATTTACACTTATTTCCTTTTATGTAGCTGAAAAAAAAAAGGCATGCCACCCTTCGACCTTTTCTCTGGGCTAACTATGCAGTTTCTTCAGCCTTTCCTCATAGGGTCAAAACAGATGTGCTGGTGGCCCTCTTAGGTTTGCTGTGGCCTGGGAGCCACCATCACGTCTGTTGTGGGGCCACCAGATGTTGGTCCACTTCTGCCCTGTGGCAGATAGGCAGCTAGCCTGGGCTGTGACCTCCAGAAAATCATCAAGGCAACAGCATGGATTAAGGGCTGCCCATGTGGGCCAACATGAGCCAACACAGGCTAGCACTTTTGTGTTCCCCGCCATACCTGACTTGGGTTGGGGGTTACAGAGGCCAGCCACAAGGGTCAGCTGCCATGGCTGCCCATACTCAGCCACTATGGCTGTCATAGCAGGAGGTAGGGTGCTGGGAGCAGGGCATGGGTGGGTCCAGTTGCCCGCACATTTGTTTTGCTCCTGGTCCTACCCAAGTTATATGGGCAGAAAGATGGCTCTTTAAGCTTGAGATGAGCCAGGCTATGTCCCCCACAATTTTTATCCCTGGGGATGGCCAGGAAGCTGTCTCACCAGCCGTACATCTGTTTTTACCCATTTAAATTGTATTCTAGACCTTTGATCATCTTCATTGATCTTCTCTTAGTTATTTCCAGTGTGTCAACACTTTTCTTCAAATGTGAAACCCAAACATGAAAAAAATATTCCAAGAAAGGTCTGACCAGTACTGAGTATTGGTTGCATTAACTTCCCAATGCAATGGGTGAAAACAGACATGACGCTAACCACCCTTTAACCACCCTTGGTGGTCATTTATGCATGTTTCATGGCTGCATAGGGCACCAATAAAGCCCTGCAACATGCATAAATAACCACCAAGTGTGCCAGCCAGGGGCGGGAGTTAGAGTGTGCCAGCCAGGGTCGGGATGGCAGGATTTGCACGTGCCAGCAAGGGGTGGCTTTCCAGTTGCTCTAGCATCTAGCAGCAGCATCCCCTAGCAGCCCTGGGATGGCAGGATTTGCA
>QEPC01011056.1:27854-44776 GCA_003113815.1 Sphenodon punctatus | reverse complement strand
TTACAGGTGTTTAACTCTAAAGTTGGTGGGCAACTACTATATGGAGCAGAATTGTGGGCCGTATTCTACGCCCACCGATTAAATCCAGTCCAGGCTAAATACCTCTCAGCCTTACTTGGTAATCCTATTGGTATCCCTCAAGCCATGCTTGGGTTGGAATTGGGACAGAAAGACTGGGCCCAATTAGCCGTCGAATCTGCCCTAAAATTCTGGTGGAAAATCCACTATGTTTGTACTTCTGAGTTGGTCAAAGAGATGCTGAAATACGTATGGGCCAGTCCCTGGCAACAGAAAATTTGCTCTTATCTATGTAACATAGGACTCTCAGTTGAGTACCTGGGACACAAACCATGAAGGGCAATTTGGAAAGAAATCCAGATAAGAGCAAACGATATCAATAGGCAGACAGAAATAGCCATTATTAACTCTTTGCCTCATGTCAGTTCCTACTTGACATGGATGCCTGCTCAGGGACAGATCCCCATCTATTTGGGTGCCCCTATTACAATTAGAGCCAAGAGTCTTATTTTTAGGGCTCGTGTAAATTCCTTCCCCTCCCAGGTTCTTGAGGGACGGATTCAAGAAAAGCCCTTCCTGGATAGGGTTTGCCCATTCGACCATGCAGCGGTCGAGACAGTCACCCATATCTTTTTCTCGTGCCATCTTTACGATGCCTTGAGGGAAAAATATCTGTTGCCATTTATTCAAAAGTTTCCAGACGTTTCTACAGAGCTCTTGCTATGTTTGTTGTTAACTAGCACGTCACCTCAGGACATAAAAGACATTGCATCCTACATTACTCAAGCTGTCCACTGCAGGAAAAAAATTTTGGACTTCAAGGACACTGCTGGTAGCTTTTGTTTATCTCCTTGAACTTCCTTATTACTAGTCTCCCTGAACCTTGAAGCCTCCTCATAGTATTGCTAATCGAAGGGGACAGATTCGCTTTTTTTATCAAGTTTATTAGTTATGTTTACTTGTATATACTTATCAGTTACAGTGTACTCTAGTGACTGAGTGATAACGCTGTGAATAATCCCACAACTGAGTGGTCCCTATTATGGGCCGGGTCCCAAACCCTAGGAATCATACCTGAGCAAGCTTCCCTTCCCACCCAGGTTATAGTAGGTCTTAACCCACTCTTAGTGCATAGGAATTGATGTGTATCAATTTATTTATATTTTTTTGTAAGCATTATACGGCATTTTGTTATGTATTGCTTTTTATTTGTTCTTATTCTATATTTATATTTGTTATGACCTATGGTCAAACAATAAATAACTACTACTAATACTACTACATGATTATCTTTCTACATGGAGCATCTCATTTTCCTGGCTTTCGTTACAGGCACGCAAACATTTTAAATTCTCACAGTTGCTTGTTAAGGGTAGGGGCAGTCTCAAAATGAAGCACAGAACCCTGCCCCCCACAGACCCCTGTCCATTCACCCACACAGACACCCTGATCCCCCAAAGCTCCCTGCTCCTCCCTCCCACTCAAATCCCACTCACCCCCTGCCCTGCTCCCATGGCTTTGTGCTTGTGTGGCCAGATATGCAAATTTTAGAGAACACTGATGAAAAGTACAGGTTGCAGGACTACATTGACTCCAGTGCAGTCCTGAAACCTGTATTTCTCATGTCTCTTCTAAAATTTGCCTATTTGACCATGGTGCTTCCTGCTGTCCCATCCCCCTGCCCCTCCACCCACAAATCCATCAACTTGTGTGTTGGTCTGCTCTGTGAAAGGGGCAGATTCACAGGAATCAACTGACCGAGTCTCTGGAGCCCCCCCCCCCCCCAATGCCAAGGCTGCAAAGAGCTCTCTAAAGGCCAGGCTTAAGACAGAGCAGGGAACACCCTGAAACCCTCACTGTCTGTGAGTTACTTGATTTAATCTGTAAAACAAAGGCTTTGGTTGGGCAACAGGAAATCTGGTGCACTTAAAGCCTCCTTGAAGTCAGTGGCTCAGCTCAGCTCCCAAAGTCTTTGGTGGGAGTCTATTGGATTTTCAGTCTCCAAAAATCTTTATTCTTTTTGGCAATAAATCGCAGTTTTGAGTATACAGTGCCTTTAAGCTAAAATTGGGTATTAGACCCTGAAACAGTTTCAGAGATTCCTGTCCCTGGAGCTGCTCAGGACTTCTTTCTGGGAAAGAGTTGTATACTCAAAACTGCAATTTATTCCCAAAGTAATGCAGGGCGAGTGGGCGATACCCCCCCTCCTGCACCTTGCATGTACCCACATAATGGAGCATATGTGGCGATATACTGAAATGAATAAGGTTTGCCCATTGGAAAAATAGATGAAACATGAATGCCAATTGGAAAAAACTGAGATCTGTGAATGCCAGTAGCTCTTACTGTGTCATGGAGACGGGATAGAAAAGGGGGGAGAGAGGTAAGGGTTGGCCAAGCTAGCTCTCTGGGGCCCTTGCGTAGTATCAGTAGTCCCCTCAGGGTCTCGTGTGGGCTTTCCCCTTTAAGCAAGAGGCAACCCGAGTCATCACCGGGGAGGAGAGAAGCAGTAGGCCACGCACAAGGCTACAGGAACAGGGGAACGTACATACAGGGATTCCCCAAATGGGGAACCAGGGCCCCGTGGGGGCATGGGGGGAACAAGGTGGGAGGGTAAGACAGGGACAAGGGAACCAGGGGGTGCATGAGGGAAGGGGGGGCGGAAAGAGGAGGAGGGACCGGATGGGGTACTCACTCAGGGAAAGGAACCAACGGAGAGGGGGGGGGTTCAGGGAAGGATGAGTATGGAAGGGAGGGTAGGCAGAAGGACACCTAGGCAGCAAGACTCACACTCGCCAAGGACAAGGACTGCAAGGAAAGGGGGGGAGCACAATCACTGTAGACACTCACACTTTCTCACACCACTCGCTCAGGAACCAAGGACAACAAGGGGGGACAAGGAGGGAGTTCACGCAAACACCCTGGATAACAGAGCTAGAAACAGCTAGGTAAAGCAGATCAAAGGGCCAGTTTCTCACAAAGATTACCAGCGGGGAACTGCTTCCCCGCCAGTCGCTTTTATCCCTGTGCTGTACGTGGACCTTGTTGTAAGCCCCGCCCCCTGCACCGCACCATGCTCTGCTATGCGCGTGCTGCGCCGGGGCAGGGCTCTCTGGGCATTGGGTCCGGGCGAGACCGGCGTTTCCTGCACCTCCGCCTCCAACACGGCGCGTGAGGCTCTCTGAAAGGCCCTCCCCAGACCCTCCTCCCCCGGGGTGGTGCCAAGGTGGGGGTCAGGCCGCGCCAGAAGCGGGGCGCAAGGCGTGACATTCTGGGCAGTAAAACAATACAATGGAGCAATATCTCTTTTTAAAAGGGAGAGTAGGGAGGGGGTGGAATGACAAAAAAAGGGGGGTGGATCTGGTTCTCAAAGAGCTACCACATCCGTCAGTCTGTGTAAGGCAGTGTGGATTTTCTAGCCCCATACACCCCCCTAATAAGTGCTGGTTCTCTGGCCCTGCTGGCAGCTGCCTTGTAAGTGCAATGGTATGCCAGGCTCCCTGCCCCTCCTCCCACTTAGACCCCCCCTGTCCCCCAAGCTCCCCTTCCTCTCAGGCTCCCTGCCCCTCCACCCACATGTACAATTATAGATAGATAGATAGATAGATAGATAGATCTAGATCTAGATCTAGATCTAGATCTAGATCTAGATATATGTATATAGATAGATAGATAGATTAGATGTGTGTGTGTGTGTGTGTGTGTCTGTGTGTGTGTGTGTGTTCATTTATTCTACACATCTGAGCGAAGACTAGTGTCAGATCATTATGTATGTGTGTGTATGTGACTGTATGTCCCTGAGTGTACATATAGCATAAATGTATATAAGTATATGCAATGTATATCATATTAATGTATGTATATAATTTATACACAATATATACCATATTTAATTTAAACATGTCACTGGAGCATTTAATAGATTATTCGATTTCTTTTCAAGGGCAATGGCGGAAGCTAAAGGTTGTACAGACAAACAGATGAACATATACAATTTTCATTTTTGTTTTATTTGGTTAAACACATGGGATAGGATTCTTTTCCCTCAATGACAGTATGCAAACAAAAGTGAAGGGGCCAGTGCTTAATTTATAAAAAAAATGAATTGCCATGGATGGTCCAAACTTGCCTCACAAGCTTGTGATTGATCTTTATGATGGCCAGCACAGGGGACGGGGCACAGAAGTCATTAATGAAAGCCAAATCGACCATGCAGGGTTCTTCTGGTTTTCATTTCTAACCCTGAAATGGCCAATATCAGTCTTTCCTTCGCCTTTCACATTTCTGGGCCTCCCACACAAACTAAGCCCTGGAAAGGGGTGAAGGTGAAAGTATATAACATGGATGTAAAAAGAGCATGTCTTATGGAAGAATTAGGGCGTTTATAGATGAGACAAAAAAGGTAGCTGATCCTTTGATCAGCCGCCTTTCTTTGCGCTCGTGTAAACTTTAAGGCCAGATCTTACCCTGCATCTGACCGGGTCGGTGATCCTGGCCCCTCCGACGCGGATCCCCGAAGTTCCAGCTTTACG
Organism: Sphenodon punctatus; assembly: GCA_003113815.1. Classification (NCBI taxonomy): domain Eukaryota; kingdom Metazoa; phylum Chordata; class Lepidosauria; order Sphenodontia; family Sphenodontidae; genus Sphenodon; species Sphenodon punctatus. The sequence continues at coordinate 40,226 of QEPC01011056.1, read as the reverse complement.
CCGCATTTCCGGGTTCCCTGGCCGAGTGCGCATGCACAGAAGGGCGCGCATATGCACAGAAGGGCCCACTCCCCAGTAGACACCAGTGCAACACTTTTTAAAATATTAAACTGGTGGGGAAAGGGTTGGAGACATACCCCACCATAATGCACAGGCCGATGGAGCAGCTGGTGGTAGATAGTGCTTGTAGCGAGCGGGACCCCGCAATCAGCACATTGCATGTAGGGGAGGCTGTCCAGCCCAAGCTAACACTTCAGACTCCAATCCATCCAGCAACACACACCCTCACTCTGAACAGCCAGTCTGGGGGAAGCTACAGAGAATCAATGAATCAGCCAGCTAAGAACACGCCCCCCTCCACCCACTCAGGAATTTGAATCTAAATGTGAAGCAGGGCGTTGCTCTGATTGAGTTTGGGGATAGAAATCAGACAGAATAGATCTGACAGCCACAGATTGGTTTGATTTCTGCCCACAGAGCATGGCACTTTTGCTTCCCAGCTGCCTCTTAAAGTGCTGAGTTTTGGTCTGTCCTTATTTTTCTTTTACTTTCAAAATAAGACAGGAAGGGACAGGTTTAACAGAAGAAAAAAGAAAAGGATTTTAAAAGTAAAGAGACAGGAACCTCATAGAACAGAAGCAGTGTGCTCCCTGGTGAACCCAGACCAGAAGGGGGCTTCATTTTCAACTCCACCATCCACCACCATTCCAAACTGCTGTCTGCCTTCCCTGGTGCCCGAGAGACACCATTCATCATTAGCCGGGCAGATCATCTGGGACAGGCAGTCACACAGACAATGCAGGGACTGCTGGATGTGTGCGCTATGCATGCTCCCCTCTCCTACCCATCACAATGCATGCCACATAGAGGGATCTGGTTGCAGCATGTAACCCACAGGAAAACCCTGTAGACCCCCTTCTATCCCATATTTTTCTCTGTGCATCTGTGTGGAGAGTGGGGAGGGGGTTGGTGCTGCCGGCAGGGAACAAGATATTTCCTTTTGCAGTTTAAAGCAGCTGTGCAGAGCCAGCACAGAGTGGAGGGATCCCACCCCTGAGCACACAGCGGAGGAACCCCCCTGACCTCCAAACATCTTCCTCCAGTAAAAACACCTGAGAGCAACAGTCCACAGGATCTGTCACTCTCCCCTCCCTCCTCGGACAGAGCCAACAACACCCTGCTGCAGCAGCTTATACAGCTGATAGAGATTAGAGCCTACTAGCTGCCTGTTCCGGCTCCCAGAGGGAAGCACTCACCCGACAGTGCTCTGCACCCCTACATTGACAGCTTTGTATCACCCGGGGGCAACCTTGGAAACCCTGTGTATGCTCAGAAAAGTATGGGAGGCCATTTTAAGCACATGCGCATACCGGGAAACACTCGAACGAAGGTGCTTTAAAGCTACAGCGAGGTAAGCAGCTCTCTCATATTTCGGCTCTCGTCTCATTTGGATCGAGAAGCTTGTTTCTCAATGAGACTCAAGATAAAAGAGAGCTCTCGTTTCAGTCCTAACCCCCCTAACCAATGGCTCCCCCGCCTCAAGGCTAGTGCAAAAAATCAAATCCAAGGTATGTCCCCCATCATGTGTTGGGCCGATAACTACTTGAGACAGGCCCATGGTTGCCATGGTGGCCAAATTGTCATGAACTCACACTCCTCCCCATCAAGACTTGCATCAGCGTGAATACCCAAGTCCCCCAAGACTGCAATACCACCTCTGACACCATTTCCATCAGAGCATGTCAGGATGCTGCCATACAGGTAGGTGCATGGTATACCAAGAGCATCCCTAATCTGTCTCCTGCCACATGGATAATAATTTTATTTATTTATTTATTTAATATATTTATATCCCACCCCTCCTGCAAGCAGCTTGGGGCGGGATATAAATAGATGGAGACCCTCAATACCCGATATCGGCTGCACTCCTGACAGACCACGATTCCCTAAAAACAATGGCTACACCCCCACCCTGCCACCCCTGTCCCTCTAACCATGGCTGATGCTGCACGGAGTACACGGTTGGAATAAGGTCAGCCAATAGAGTCTCCAACTCAGTGTCCAACTAGGTTTCCACGATACACGTGAGGTCGGCAGCATGGTTCAGGATCAATTTTTGAATAGTTGTGACTTTATTGACCACTGACCTTGTGTTCAAAAGCAACATCTTCAGGCCAGCCCCCTCCCCCGCCCCCCTTACCACCTGCATGAAGGGAAGTGACAGGGACAGAAACCAAGCATCTGTCCTGCTTTACAGATCAAACATATCCCCCACTGGGACCATATTTCCTCCACCCCATCACAACGATGATGGTTGCGGGCTTCCCCCAGTAAGCCCCACATCCAGGCTTCCCAACTCCTGGCTACCCCACCCAGATGGTTATGGAGATCCTCCCCTACCCACCCCCACCCCCTGATCTCACCAGGTGCCCCTGCACATAACTAGGGGACCCCAGTAGCCTTCTCTGTCCCAGAACACACAATCCCCCCNTCCCCTGCTCCCCCAACCACCTTCATCATTTCTCCCTCGCTGCCCCGCATGCCTGGAACACCCTCCCGGCCCTCGTCCATCTGACCCCCATCATCCACACCTTCAAGTTCCTCCTTAAGACCCACCTCTTCCACTCCGCCCTTCATAACTTTTGCTAACCATCCCCACGCAGGATTATCCCTCACCTGTTATCTGCAAACTCCCAATGTACTGTAACCAAGCCAAGAATGCATAGCTGAGCTCTCACATCCTCATGAATGTTGCATCCCTTGTCTCTCCCTCTGTTCCCCCTTCCCTGTCTCCCCTCCACCTGTCTTTAGATTGCAAGCTCTTGGGCAGGGACCGTGTCTATCTTATTCTTTGTAAAGTGCCAGGTACATCGCTGGTACTATATAAATGCTAATAATAATAATAATAATAATAATAATAATAATAATAATAATTAATAATACAACAACACCAACACCATAAATTACTGGAATTTTTTGGTAGTAGGTTACTAAATGGTGACTGGGTAGCCTGCCCAGTATCCAAAACTGTGCTCAAATACCTGCAGGTTTAAAGTTAGCTAGGTGTTTTGGCTCTAGTCCTAGCCAAATGCCACGAGCTTACATTGTGCCAACTTCATGCCGTCTTGAGAAAGGGAATATTTCCCAGGATCTTTGGCTTAAAATACCTATTGCAAAACAAAGACACAACAAACGTATTGAATGAGCGGCACTTCCTCTAACTTCCGTGACAGTCGCTTTAAGATGAAATGGCAGGTTCCATTTTTCCTCAGTGCTATTTTATTCTATCAAATCACAATTCTTAAGAAAACTCTTGGAGGTTTGTTCAGTCAGGTGAAGTGATTATCCATATTTTATCATACAACTGAAGTTTTCTTTTGAGAACCAACCCGTTTGTCAGCTCAGAAGAGAAGTCAGAAACAGATCAATAAGCTTATATGGAGGTGGATGAATTTGGTGTATTCCTCATGGGTCAAGAAAAGTGCTTGAAAGGACCATAAAGGAATATACAAGAGTCATAAATAGTTGAAAAGTATAGACAAGCAAGTCCCCTTAGCATTCTCTTGTGCCTGAAAAAAAGGAAAATGGGAAATAAAATCCAGCAAGCTTTTAAAGGCAGAGTGGTACCACTGTAACCAAGTGGTCTAAACAAAAAACTGGGAGATAAGGAAGCCTAGCTTGTAATTAGGGCTCAACCAAACAGTAAAAAAAATATTTGCAAGTATTTCCAAGTTTTCGAGGACCGACTCCGAATGTTCGGCCTCAGTACTTTGTAAAATACTCAGTGAAATAAATCTGAGGCCTGAGTATGTACTGAGTACCTTTATATAAGGACAGAAAAAGCTCCATATGTTGCTCATTTGAGGAGTTTCTGAGTCCTGAGTCCCAAGTACTGGGCCAATTCCTCAGTTACTCAGTACTCGGTAAAACCGATCCAAATACTGAAATACTCGGTAAAAACTTAGTAATTTCAAATACCAAGTTTCAGCACTACTTGTAATACCTTTTTATAATATTTTTTTTTTATGCACAACTCTTTTTCAATAAAAAATGTAGCTAAATGACTTCCTGCCATAGAACACAGGCTGGTAGGTTTGAAGAGATCTGTTCTCCATTTCTGATCACATTTGGACACATAGAAACAAAGAGGTTGGTCCAAACATCACATAAATACCATGTTCAATGGTTCCTGCTCACACACCCTGGTACTTGTGTGCAGTGCACACAAATCTTGAATGGAGCCTAACAAAAACCACCTGAAAACATACTCTGGAGATTGCTAAGGAAATGATAAAATTCCAATATGTGGCTACTATAGCATGCTCTTCAGTGCTTCATGTCTTGGCGTGATCCAGATCTCATATGTGTGTGGCTTCCACATGATTTCCATAGAGTTTGCCTGTGGCCGTGCACCAATGTCCCCGCAATGGGGGTGCATGCGGATTCCATGCTTGTGCTCGTCGACAGATTTGGGATCGGCCCCACTGTTTGGCATGAATTTTTTAATGTGAATGAGATCGGTCTACTATGATGGTACACTGAAGGTTTGGGGAACATGTCAGAAGAGTGTAAAAGAACCTCCCTGGCCCATCTTCTCTCCAACATGATGATACCCCTGACTACCCTGAAAAAAATCCTTGCAATGACTCTGGATAACCCAGAGAAAGAGAGGTGCCATTTGTTGCTGAGAAATGATGGGTGAAATCTCAGAGGTTCTTGGTCAAGCATGGAGGGGTAGTAACCCTACCTTGGACTCTTTGAAAATCCCAGCCTAAGCTCCTCAAGGTATTTATGTGAGTAGGGCTGAAACAGATTCATCAAGCAGATGCTATTTTTGACAAATCCATCCATTCCAATCCAGGTCTGAGAAAACAGAGACAAGCTGCAATCCGGTCCCTCATTTCATCAGAGGTCTGGATCGATTGTTCTGACTGACAAAAATTAAGATGGTGCCAATACGAGAAAGATGACACCGTTTTGGTGTTCAGGAGATGGAACCCCTTTTGCAAAGCTACACAGAGATCCACCCTGGTTAGAAATTTGCTGCAGATCTCAGTAAACTGTTCTGAAAACACAGATAAATCTCTGCAAATTAAAACAGACTGCTCCTAGAACTGAAATGGGTACCTAATTTGGTACCTTTGGATACTATCTGCATTTTCAAGTACCGTGTTGCATATTCAATGGGTTATCGAATCCCCAATTGGGTACCCCAAAATCGCTAATTTCCTGTACAGATTTTTAGATTTTCCAGTTACCAATCAGTAAATTAGGATGGAAAACTGACAAAATTGTCACTAGACATCAACATTCTGGGGCATTTCAGGACATCTAGTTTGAGGCTGTGGACTTCTGTTTATGATTCAGATCTGGTCACTGTCATCCATTTTTTCATCACCTTGAGGCTAGACTACTGCAATGAGCTCTATGTGGGGCTGCCCCTGGTGACTGTTCAGAAGCTGCAGATGGTGCAGAATCTGGCTGCTCGGTTCCTTTCAGGGATGTGTTGCCAACAGCACATTACACTGGTGTTCCAAGGTCTGCACTGGCTACCTATAGCTTTCTGGGCACAATTCAAGGTGCTGGTTTTGACCTTTAAAGTCCTAAATGGCCTTGGTCCCATATATCTGAAAGACTGCCTATCCTACCATGTTTCATTTGTGGCCCCTATGGTCAGCCGGGGGTGCCCTCTGGCACATTCCATCTATTACCCTTGTCCGTGGGGTGGGGCTGTGATTGAAGCAGAGCATTCTCGGTTGCTTCCGCCATGTTGTGGAACTCCTTTCCCTCAGGGGGTTCACTTGAGCCCGAACCTGGCTATCTTCTGGAGGTAGTGCAAAACATTTTTATTTGTAAAGGCATTTGGTAGGCAGGGATAGAGGGATTTTGGGTGGGGTTTGGGGTGTGGTTGTGGGGGAAGGATGGGGGTCTGAGGGAAGGGTGTTTTTTATGTATGTATTTTAATGTTGTTACTTTTTGTGAGAGCCACCGTGAGTCTTGTGGGAAGGGCAACATAAAAACTAAGTAAAATAAATAATAAATAAAATAAATAAATACATTCCAGGGCACCTGAACTGGGTCCTGATTTGTACACAAAATTTTCAGGGTCAATTTGGGCCCTGGAAATTTGACAGGTATACGCATCCCCTCCTCTCTCTCACACACACACACACACACACACACCCCGGTTACTTGTTTCAGTTCTAGATGCTCCATATCAACCTTAAATGGGACAGCCTAACCTTTTTGTCAGATGCAACCCAGAAATGTTTATGTGCTCTTTCCATGTAGTAAACACACTCAAAAAAACTCTGTTAATAATTAGCCATCAAAAAGTCGACAATGAGGGTTTGTACAGATCGACCAACAAATGCTCTGGCTGCTTGTCTGAGACTTAGCTGAGGCTTTGAAAAGTTCATTTGGCAGATATCATTAGGAAAGACTTTCTTGGGAGCCCTGCAGCTCAGATATTGGATAAATATATCAGAAGAACAGCACGGTTCAGATGGTATTTTGGCACTGCTGGTGCTTTCCCCATCCAGAAAACGGGTCAGTTTAGCCAAAACTCAAAACATTTTGTAAAAATCAGCTGCTGCTGCCATGGATTTAGTATTCAGTTGTTGTTTTTTTAAAAAATAATAAGCTTGGTATGTCAACTTTGTTATAACATTGACAGTCTCACTGTTCTTCATGTTCCTGCAGTCTGTCTCTTCTGTTGTAATGGGTTTGGCCCTCAAGGTGGATAAGTAACTGCAGGATTGGCACTGTTACTGTGTAACACTTTACTACTTACTTGCAGATCACAAGTTCCCATTACTAGACATGCGCTTCATTCACAGTTAAAACAGAAATGAATATTTGCTGGAAATATGTGACCTGGCCCCACATTTCTGTAAGACCATATACTTCCTATCAAAGCTTCTGAGCTCAGCTGGGAGCACCCTCTTGTATGATCATTGGTGCAAAAGCCCAAGGTATTCTCGGTGGCTGCTCCACAATTATGAAACTCGCTTCCCCTTGAGATTCTCCAAAGCTCAAGTCTGTGCATTTTCTGGAGGCAATGAAAGACTTCTTATTTGGCCAAACATTTGGCCCCTTTATCTTCCCTCTCTTGTAGCAAAGGCTCCTTTCACATGAGATGGTCGGTACCACTCATGCCCATGCAGCGGATCTACGTGGGCATGAGTGGTACCATCCTGTGTAAATACCACAGCTGGTGAATGGGGGTGCATGCACGATCCCACAAAACACGCATGCCCACTCACCCCACCCACCCATCCACATCCCCACGCATGGAGCAACCAGGAAAACCAGAGGTTTCTCCATGCGTGTGGATACGTGGAGATATGTGGTAGGTGAATGAGCACCCGTATGCACCAGCATTGTTGACTGTAAGCACCAAGTACATTGTTGGAGGAGGAGGAGGAGGAGAAGAAGAAGAAGAAGAAGAAGAAGAATTGGTATTGAGTGCTTTCATCACTTTGCTTTTTGTGCCCATCCATTCGTTTTTGCAGACAGATTTGAAAAAGTCAGACCTGCCAGTAAACAATGAGAATGAGTGAGGTAAAAACTAGAACTGGAGGAGCTACCTGAAATGGAAACAAGCAGCCAAAGAACTGAACAAATGGAATGAATGGACAAAAGAATGACTGGAATGAATGACACAAGAGAACAAAAAATGGGTAATCGAACGACGAGTGGTTGAATACCATTTGGGGTCCATTCTGGTAGTATTGTTTTGGATCATTCAGGATCGATCAGTAGGCCCATTTTTGACACTACCCCATTTCAGTACTTCTATGTACATTTCATTATTTTGGAGTCTGATATTCATTTCTCGGTTTCTTTGGCAATACTATTTGGCATTGCTATAGCTAAATAGTACTACCGCCAAGTGGAACAAAATTGAAAATCTTGAAATACCGAGTAAACCAAGCAACCAAATAAACAGAGTAATCAAATAACTGGGGTTGCAAATTTCATAACTGTAACAAAGACAAATTCAAATATTTGTTCATGGGAATGGATATCTGAACTATGTTTGCAAATATGAAAAATAGCATTTGTTTCAGCCCTAGGACTGAATTATGAAGGAGACAAATTTCACAACTACAACGAATACAGACACTAATGGAAATGTAAATCCATATTCAGGAATTTAAAAATGCACATATATTTCATGTCTGTTTAGTATACTATGGGTGCAATCGAACACTTGATTTACGCTGGTGGCACGTACAGCACCGACCTGGCTGACATGAATTCAGTTGTGCAGGTGCACTGTGCACACAGTAGGGCATTTCGGAAGGGGTGTGCCAATGCCCCATGAGGGTTGCTGTACCAGCAGCACGCATGTGCACCTGAGCACTGGTATACTCAATTTGCACCTGGCGTGCGCATAGTTTATCATGGAGGGTTGGATTGCACCCTATGTCTTTTTTATACATACAAGTCTTCACAGGGTGCTTGAGCTGCAGGCTCTACTTCCCATTCAATTTTGTCTCTTTCTGGACCAGAGGTCTCTTTGCTCTCCAAGCCTTGGGAAGCATCCCCCTCTCCCCACTGGGAACAGCCTTTTGCCCTAGCAGGCTGATCCAGTTCCTTACTAGCTTCCTCTTCTAAGGGTTTGCTGTCTATTATGTAGCCTTGATTGTCTTCACTTGGGTAAACAGTTTCTTCCTTAGCCGCACCTGTGCAAGTGTAACCCACTACACTTGGTTACACAAGCATCTCACTGCAGGAGCAGTGAGCAGATTCAGTCATTATGATGGGGGAAATCCCATCTGTGGTGGAAGGCATGTAAATGGGATGCACTGTTTGCATAACATAGGGCCTTTTTAAACATGCGGTATTTCTTCCACAGTTTAAAGCTGTGGCTTGGGAAACCCCTGTGGGGTGGGGGGGAAGACACTCCTCCACAAACCAGAAGACACCCGAGCATCATTGGGAACAGTGGCGCTGAGTGACTCCCGGGTGTTTTGAAACACAGTCTAGGTAAGACCTCGATTACCTAGGCTGTGTCTCAAAACACCCAGGAGTTGTCCAGTGCTGCTGTTTCTAACAGCACCTGGGTGACATCCGGTTTGCGCAAGGGTCTCTAACCCCACCCCCATGGGGGATTCCCTGAGCCACAGATTTAAATGATGGGAGAAAGCCCACATGTTTAATAAGGCCCCTAGATTTGCTCCAAATNATTTGGCCCCTTTATCTTCCCTCTCTTGTAGCAAAGGCTCCTTTCACATGAGATGGTCGGTACCACTCATGCCCATGCAGCGGATCTACGTGGGCATGAGTGGTACCATCCTGTGTAAATACCACAGCTGGTGAATGGGGGTGCATGCACGATCCCACAAAACACGCATGCCCACTCACCCCACCCACCCATCCACATCCCCATGCATGGAGCAACCAGGAAATACAGAGGTTTCTCCATGCGTGTGGATACGTGGAGATATGTGGTAGGTGAATGAGCACCCGTATGCACCAGCATTGTTGACTGTAAGCACCAAGTACATTGTTGGAGGAGGAGGAGGAGGAGAAGAAGAAGAAGAAGAAGAAGAAGAATTGGTATTGAGTGCTTTCATCACTTTGCTTTTTGTGCCCATCCATTCGTTTTTGCAGACAGATTTGAAAAAGTCAGACCTGCCAGTAAACAATGAGAATGAGTGAGGTAAAAACTAGAACTGGAGGAGCTACCTGAAATGGAAACAAGCAGCCAAAGAACTGAACAAATGGAATGAATGGACAAAAGAATGACTGGAATGAATGACACAAGAGAACAAAAAATGGGTAATCGAACGACGAGTGGTTGAATACCATTTGGGGTCCATTCTGGTAGTATTGTTTTGGATCATTCAGGATCGATCAGTAGGCCCATTTTTGACACTACCCCATTTCAGTACTTCTATGTACATTTCATTATTTTGGAGTCTGATATTCATTTCTCGGTTTCTTTGGCAATACTATTTGGCATTGCTATAGCTAAATAGTACTACCGCCAAGTGGAACAAAATTGAAAATCTTGAAATACCGAGTAAACCAAGCAACCAAATAAACAGAGTAATCAAATAACTGGGGTTGCAAATTTCATAACTGTAACAAAGACAAATTCAAATATTTGTTCATGGGAATGGATATCTGAACTATGTTTGCAAATATGAAAAATAGCATTTGTTTCAGCCCTAGGACTGAATTATGAAGGAGACAAATTTCACAACTACAACGAATACAGACACTAATGGAAATGTAAATCCATATTCAGGAATTTAAAAATGCACATATATTTCATGTCTGTTTAGTATACTATGGGTGCAATCGAACACTTGATTTACGCTGGTGGCACGTACAGCACCGACCTGGCTGACATGAATTCAGTTGTGCAGGTGCACTGTGCACACAGTAGGGCATTTCGGAAGGGGTGTGCCAATGCCCCATGAGGGTTGCTGTACCAGCAGCACACATGTGCACCTGAGCACTGGTATACTCAATTTGCACCTGGCGTGCGCATAGTTTATCATGGAGGGTTGGATTGCACCCTATGTCTTTTTTATACATACAAGTCTTCACAGGGTGCTTGAGCTGCAGGCTCTACTTCCCATTCAATTTTGTCTCTTTCTGGACCAGAGGTCTCTTTGCTCTCCAAGCCTTGGGAAGCATCCCCCTCCCCTCGCTGGGAACAGCCTTTTGCCCTAGCAGGCTGATCCAGTTCCTTACTAGCTTCCTCTTCTAAGGGTTTGCTGTCTATTATGTAGCCTTGATTGTCTTCACTTGGGTAAACAGTTTCTTCCTTAGCCGCACCTGTGCAAGTGTAACCCACTACACTTGGTTACACAAGCATCTCACTGCAGGAGCAGTGAGCAGATTCAGTCATTATGATGGGGGAAATCCCATCTGTGGTGGAAGGCATGTAAATGGGATGCACTGTTTGCATAACATAGGGCCTTTTTAAACATGCGGTATTTCTTCCACAGTTTAAAGCTGTGGCTTGGGAAACCCCTGTGGGGTGGGGGGGAAGACACTCCTCCACAAACCAGAAGACACCCGAGCATCATTGGGAACAGTGGCGCTGAGTGACTCCCGGGTGTTTTGAAACACAGTCTAGGTAAGACCTCGATTACCTAGGCTGTGTCTCAAAACACCCAGGAGTTGTCCAGTGCTGCTGTTTCTAACAGCACCTGGGTGACATCCGGTTTGCGCAAGGGTCTCTAACCCCACCCCCATGGGGGATTCCCTGAGCCACAGATTTAAATGATGGGAGAAAGCCCACATGTTTAATAAGGCCCCTAGATTTGCTCCAAATCAGGAAAAGAAACAAGCTATAGAAAACAAAGATCAAGCTTTATATATATTAGACAAACAAAAAACCTATGGTTTAAAAAACTTAGTTAAGGAGGATTCACACCAAGCAAACTTTAACAAACCAGGAAATTGTATGTTTAGTCTCCCGCCTTAACTTGCACACCTTGCAAGCAGTGAAGTTGTTGTATGGTGTCACATACTGTGCTCGCTTACAACTTAGGCTCCATGCACCCACACTTTGCATTGGTCTTTCAGCCCAATCCTCTTCTTTTGCAGGTTGTGGGCAACATTAAAGCTGGGGAGAATGCTATGTAAGTGTTTATTTAGAATGTGGGAAGACATTGACATGAAATCCATGGAATGGCCAATGGAAGGAATGGGAGAAACATTAATGCTAATTTGAAATTAAATTGTATCTCATGAACTGTGAAATGATACAATGGAGATGCATCTTCAGGACTGGGGGAGGAAGAGGATGTGAAATAACAAAGGCAGAAGAGAGAGACAGTGGAATGACAGGGAGGAGGCCATAGGGATTGAGTACAGCAGGAAGGAACTTGGTGGAATAATAGAAGGAATGCCATAAGAAATGGGTGGAATATCAATATTTTGGGTGATGTAAGTGATTGGGAGGAGTGATAGGAGACTATGGGGAACACTACTATAGTGCTAATAAGTACCATAGATACCCCCTGGTTGTTCTAGTCTCTACTGCCGCATTGTGTATTAGTACTAGGGGTGGGAAGTTCGGATCTCCCGGTATCCGATACTTCCAGTATTTGGCAGTATTGGGGATACCGGATAGATCCGATAATTCCCCGTACCGGTGCCGGTTCCAATACCACCTCTATGCTGATGACACTCAACTCTATCTCTCTACTCCCTCTCTCTCTCCCTCTGTTCAAGCTCGTCTCATCAACTGTCTCTCTGACATCTCTACCTGGATGTCTCAACGTCAACTCAAACTCAACATGGCTAAAACTGAACTCCTTATCTTCCCCCCTCATCCTTCCTCTCCTTCCTCACTGTCAATAACTATTGATGGAGTCACCATCCTGCCTGTCCCCCAAGCCC
>QEPC01011056.1:0-25496 GCA_003113815.1 Sphenodon punctatus | reverse complement strand
CATGTCCAGGGGCAGCTCAGGGAATCCCAGCAGTGGAAGGTTCACCTTTATAAAAAGCAACTGCTCCACCAACTTGGCCCCCAGTCTCAGACGGTGCACTGAGCAAATGTCCCCTGCCATGGAGAACACCCGCACGCTGGGGACACTCATTGGTGGGCAGGACAAGAGACCCTTGGCCACTTTGGACAGGGCCAGCCACACGTTGGTCTTGCCGGCCCAGTAGGATAAGGGATCGCTGCTGATTTCAATGTACAGCTCCTCCTCCAGGTAGCTCTCCGCTGCTGCTGAGGTACTGTTCTACTTCCTCATGTAACTCTGCCTGGGTACCACCTCCACTACTGCCCTCATGTGCACAGTCCACGCTTGCCAGAGTTGAATTGAATTGTTATTCACAGCTAGGCCAAAAATGCTTGCCAGAGTGCCCTGCACATACAAGCTGCTGCTGCTCACATTAGGGGTGCTTCTGCTGCTCAGCCTTCTGCTGGTGATGCTACTGCTAGGTCTGGGGGTAGGGATAGACCCCACTGGCTTAAAGGGGTGGCTGATCCCACTTCCACCATTCCCAGGGGTGTCCTGCTGCTGCAGCACATTCTCAAGAGCCTGCTCTGCCTGCCGGGCCAACGCCACCAGCTCACCCTTCCAGTAGCCATAGAGCACTGTCTGCTTTTCCATGCTTCCCTTGACCCTGGGGTCCAGCATGGTTGCCAAAATGTATTTCCCCCGCTGCAGGAGCTCACTGAACTGTGTCTTCAGCCCTGCCTTCAGCTGCTGCACCAGGTCATCCACCTCATCCACCCACTTCCTGCCCTGAGGACAAAAATCCTGCTCCTGGAGAATCTCCTCCAGCCTCCTGAGGAGACTCTGGAAGAGAGGTGTCATCTGGCTGGTAGTGGGTGTGGAGGAGCTGATGGTCTCCGTCATGTCCAGGAACGGTCTGAGCATGAAGACCATGTGAGCCAGGATCTCCCAATCCACCACATTGTACCCTGGAGGTGCCCCACTGTCCATCACCAGTTGAATCTGATTCAAGGTGGCTTTCTGCTCGAGAAGCGGCTTGAGCATTGGGAAGGTTGAATTCCACTGGGTGGACAAATCCTGCACCAACTGTTGCACTGGGGAGCCTTGCTCTGCCTGACTTGCCCGGAGGAGGTCACTGCCCTTCACGCTGCAGTTACAGAAACCGGTCAGCTTCCTCCCCTGCTTGATCAGGGAGCTAAGGGTGCCTGCCCTAATCCCCTTCTCCCCCAAACCCAGAGCATCCCTGACCACCAGGTGAAGTGTGTGTGTGCAGTGCAAGGGATGCTGGTGAAGTCCCCCTCGCAGACTGCCCTCAATATGTTGGCTGCGTTGTCAGTCATCACGCACCCCTTGGTGAAGGGTGTACCTGGCATGACCCACTCCCTCACCATGGCGATCAGGGCTGCCTCGATTTTCTGAGCCGTGTGGGGGCTGTCTATTACTTCCACTTGAAGCAGGGCTCACCTATACCCCATTTTGAGACACCTCATGCCACTGCCAAATGCTGCCTCTGGGTCCTGACACCATTGAACCGTCTTCTGGCACAAAGTGCCACCTTCTGGTACAAAGTGCACCATTAAGCATGCTGCGCAATCCTACTTGACCACAGGTCTGTGGTGAAGTGAATGGTGGCACCCCCTTGCCAGCTGCTTCCTCACTCGCTCCTTTAAAGCCAGGTACAGGGCTGGCACCACCTGCCTATTCATGGTGGTGCATGAGGGCAGCTTAAACTGGGGAGCCAGGAACCCAATCAGGTGCCTAAACCCCATGTCCCTGACCACCAAGAAGGGCTGTCCATCCAGCGCTAACATTTCCCCCAACATGCACGTGGCTTTCAGTTGAAAGCCACGCCTTCCCTCCATGTCCTGAAGCTGCCGATGGACTTGGCAGCTGCCCCCAACCCAGTACCTCCATGGTGCACTGCTGCTGCTGCTCCCCCTAGCAGTGATACCGCTCCTGCTGCTAGAGGCAGCTGTTAGAGCAGGACGCTTGCCGGCTGATGAACGACTGGCCTCTGCAGTCGGAAACCTCCTAGCATCCACTACCCCTGCCTGCCCGCTCAGCAGCACAGCACTGTGGCATCTCTTCAGGTACCAGTTGTGCCAAGCTTGGTGAGCACCTGCCCATGCTCACCACCTTCTGGCACAAAGTGTACTTCATCTCCCTGGGATCATCTGCCAACACCAACTTAAAATGCGCCCAGACGGAGGATTTTTTGCCCTTTTCTGCCTTCTGGCCTGCACCGGGTGATGCACTGCTGACAACACTGATGGGAGGGAAGCTTATGGTGGCGACAAAGCTCTTGGAGGGACAGCCATCACCTCAGCACCAGACATCTCCTCCGCAGGACGAGTGTCTGCCTCGCTCTCCCCAATCAGAGTTTTGTTCTGCGAAGGGGAGTACTGGGACCCTGAGACTGATGGACTGCCCACTATGCTGTTGCCACTCTCTCTGTGCCCCGTATAGCTGCTGCTGCTGCTGCTACTACTGCTGCTGCTCCTCTTCCTGTTGCCATTGCCTGGGGATCGGGCCTTTCCTCTAGCAAACAGAGTGGGATCCACAAGCTCTGGACTTCTGGGGATCACCTCAATAATGGGGGTCAGGGAGATTGGGGGNGCTCCTCTTCCTGTTGCCATTGCCTGGGGATCGGGCCTTTCCTCTAGCAAACAGAGTGGGATCCACAAGCTCTGGACTGCTGGGGATCACCTCAATAATGGGGGTCAGGGAGATTGGGGGCCCTGGAGGAACATCCGACCCTGAAGCACAGAGACAGCCGCAGCCTCCTGGACTGCAGGCCTTCCAGTCCCCTGCATGGCAGTGGAGGACGCTGGCAGGAGGCGCCACCAAACCACGCCCCTAGTGCCAGTGCTGGGAGCCTCTGAAGCCTGTCTGCCAAAATCAAGCCGGTGCAGTTTGGGGTGTAGTGATGGGCTTGGGCTGCTGCTGATGCCTGCTGGCACTCCGCTGGCATGGCCCCTGCCACCTCTGCCATGTGCCCCATTGCCCGCCTTATGGGCAGCAGATCAGTGTCTCCTACTTCCCTTCTCCATTTCTCCCACCCAA
The DNA here is from genome assembly GCA_003113815.1 of Sphenodon punctatus. Classification (NCBI taxonomy): domain Eukaryota; kingdom Metazoa; phylum Chordata; class Lepidosauria; order Sphenodontia; family Sphenodontidae; genus Sphenodon; species Sphenodon punctatus. The sequence continues at coordinate 22,415 of QEPC01011056.1, read as the reverse complement.
AGAATGCACATGAAGAATTTATATTTTTTAAATTTATTTATTCAAATTTGTTATCTAATATTATATATATCTATACTAACTCTAATTGCTATTAACTATTCTAAAACCTATGGAACTAAATGGAATATTATATCTACAAAGGCCTAGTCCTACAAACACACTATAAAATATTTAAACTGAATCACTACACACTATCTCTATCTCTATAACTAAGCTAACTCCTACATCTATCTATCTATCTATCTATCTATCTATCTATCTATCTATCTATCTACACACAGGGATGGACGGGGTGGAATACAGACAGTTCACAACAAACAGCACAGGGAGGGGTACAAAATTGAATTGAAACCTAAATAAATATAATTCTATTCTAAATAAATAAATCCAAAAACAAGGTAATGGAATCAGGGATGGAATATATAAAGGGAGGAGAGAAGGATTCAATGGAGAGTGAGGAGAAAGAACACAGGGAGGGGTAAAAAATAAAAAGAACACCTAAATCTATCTAATCTAATCTAAATAAACTAAACTATGAAGGTAAATGGGTGAAATAGGAGGAGGATGGCAATGGATTTGGAGGAACACAAACTGCTGGGAGAGGGAGACATCTGAAAACGCCTGCTGACATGATGAGTGGCTAGCTCAGAAGGAATTGGAAGAGGGGAGGGCAATGACTTTTGTTACTTGCTGTGCCCACCTTACCACAAGCCCCATTGGCTCTGTGCAGCGTAGCCCATGGCCAATTTCAGACTGCGAAGCCAGTAGTCTGAGGAAAAGAGGGATGGTGATTGGGAAGGCTGTATGCTAGTCCAAGCCTCTCCACCCCTGTCACCAGGAAGTCTTCTCCTCAGCTGCCCCCCCCCGCCCCCGGGCCTGCCACTCCTGTTTTTCCTGCCAGAACGTGCCAGGACACATCCAAACGTGACGAAACTGTTCGGGGCTTCAGGCATTCAGTTCAGCTGTCTGAACTGGCCATCTTTGGGCCAAACACCAAACGTCCAAACCGCGTTCGCACATCCCTATATGGCAGGGCTTAGCACCGGAGGTGTGCTGTCTGGAGCCCAGCGCACATCCCGTGTTAGCCCTGCCATAGTCTGGGGTAACTTCTGATCCTGTCCATGGTGAACATCTGGCAGAGCAGGAGCAGATGTGAAACCCCGCCCATGGCCACATTGAGGTAAGCGTGGCCACGGGTGAGAGTGTTGTGTCTGAAAATATCCCAAGTCTCCTGGACATCAGAGAATGGCTGAGAGATTGCCTCTACCTTCTGATGAACTCTTCCATAGTTTCTTCAGCCATTCCATTTTCCCTGTTTGCCCTGACCTTCACCCCTTCCCTGGATCCTTCCCCCAGAGCTGAACAATAACTTCCCATATCTGGACAACCTTTGAGACAAGCTATTTTTTTAAGAAAAGAGGGGTCAATGTTCAGGACTTCTCAAGCCCCAAAGTTGCAGGAGACATATAATGCATCTAGAATATAAAACAGACCTTTCCATATTGTGACCAGGGTTGAAATGAATGTTGTGATAATTCTACAATTGATTGATTTGGATTATTTTTATATACAATGAATAAAAAATGGTATTCACTTCCTGCTTTGTTTCCAGTTCTGAATATTCTTACCTAGTATTTTGTTTGTTGGTATTTCATCCAGTTTGGTGGTACTATTTATTTAACACTAGATCCCATCATTGAAGGAAACAAAGTACTAAATACCAAATAACTGAAGTGTTTAGGGGTGGGACACCGGGGAGAATACCAGATACCAGATTTACTGGTATTGGATCTCCCCGGTACCGAATTTACCGGTATTGGCATACCAGATCTTTAACATTGGGCGTTTTACCGNATTGTTTTTATTGTTGGAAGCCGCCCCGAGCTGCGTTGCAGGTGGGGCGGGGTATAAATCTGGAAAATAAATAAAATAAATAAAATCACCCACTGATGCATATCATTTTCTATTGCTCCAAATTTGAGGATCTTAGAGAAACTGATATGCAAACTAATAAACAATAGCTTTTTATCTTCTTGTTGAGAAAAGGATGAAAATCATATAGCTATTTTATTATTACTACTTGGGATATAGTTATTTGTGGATATTAAAGCAAATTTGATTTTCCTGGATCAATCGCCCATTAAACCCAAACTTGATGACTTTAAGCCATACCTAGAAGAGAGTAGTCGATTTAGCTACTTATGTTAGGGGTTGGTTCTAATAAAATTCTAATTTATTAATTTAAAGAAGAGCAAGAGAGACTCTGACTAATGTTTAGATCTAATTGTCGCTTTCATTTTATTTTTATTTTATTGCTGGTCATGTACAAGAGTTTACTGCAGATTGGACTGCTGATTTAAATATATGACTCAATTTTATTTTATTTGGATTAATCCATTTTAATTGTATTGTATTTTTCTTTGCTGTCTGCACCCCTTTGTTTTAGTTTGATACGTTGTTATAGCAGAACTGCTGGAAACAATAAAGATTGATTGATTGATTGATTGATTGAATATTAATGACAAATGATGATCTTGATGACAATGGCCACAATCCCAAACCACTTATTGTGGAATCCACGCGGCACAATGCATTCCCAATGGACATGCGTGCGGGTTGCTCACAGGTTTCATGTGGGATCCACGGGGAATGAGATTGGCCCCCACTGATGATGATTTTAATTGAGACCCCCTCCACAAAATGATACTCAGAGCGCTTCACAAAATAAAATAAAACAACGTAAAATCCATTTACAATCCAGTTTATAAAATGTTTCCACAAGGAAAAATGACATCAGGGAGCGGAAACAGCAATGGATCCTGTAAAACCACCTGGAGGATAAATAGATCTTTGAAGCTGAGGAGGGTGGAACAGAGACAAATATCTGGAGGGAGGGAGTTCCACACTAGGGCTGAAACAAATAGTAAAAATCTTATTCACCACTATTTCCGAGTTTCCGAAGACTGGCTCTGAATACTTGCTATTTGGTAGTCAGTAAAATACTCTGTAAAATAAAAACAAGTACTGAGTATTTTCCAAATACCAAGTACCGAATCACGTTATAGATGGGCATGAAAAGCCATGTATGTTGTGCTGAGAAGTGGACTGAATTCTTCAGTTAATCGGTATTCAGTTAAACCAAGTCAAATACTGAGATACTAAGTAAAAATGGAATAATTTTGAATACCGAGTTTGAGCAGTATTCTACACTGAGGGACTTGGAGGTGGGGAGGGGGACACAGCAAATAATTTGGGAACCAGTGATGCAGAAGGCTCCAAAGTTCTGTGTTAGAGAGGATTCAGATCTTGAATAAATGCTTAAAATAAGTTCCCTATAATGCTGAGGGATTGTTTTGAGATGGAAAATCTTATTTGGTTTTTGGTTTTTTTTTTAAATTATTATTATTATTGCTGTTTAAAAAAAAACTTGACTGGACTATGCTATATGCATAGAGCAGGAGTGGAGAACCTCCAGTCTGCAGCTCCTTGCCAACTGACCCCCAAAGGTCTTTTCTAGGGGTGAAACGAGATAATTAATCATTCTCTTGAGAATCACATGAGAATCTTGCAAACGTAGCAAGATCTCGCAAGATCTTACTAAGATTTGCAATGATTTCANCATTGTATGGATAATCCCTTGGGCGAATGTGGACTGATGTGGGCTAATTTGTGATTGATGGCTGCCTCCTATCAATTAGGGTGCATTCAGCATCTGCCCGCATGAAGGTCTGCCAGGACCATAGAGTCCCGGGTAGAGTGCCTCGATTAGTCAGAGGAGTGAGTAAGCAGTGCCTCTCCATATATTAGGTTTGCTAAACCATGTGAATGGGGGATAAGTGGGAGCTGCACAGACCAAACCTGGACTTCAACTGGTTATTGTAATATTGCTTAACACCCATAGTTAAGTCTTAAATTGGGACCCCAAACTGTGGGTGCACCATTTGCAAAGGGGGGGGGGGGATCATTCAGTGTGCCTTGCATGTTTTTGTTTCATTATCTGGGGTTACAAAATTAGATTTAAGTCTTTAATAATATTAATAGCCCTTTGGGCCGGTGTTGGCACCGCCCTTCTTCATTGGACATTTGCTTCCCTCCCCATTTGATGTCTGATAGACGTTTGGAGGCTTAACTCAATCGATCTTCTGACCGGAGGACAGAACTGACCCATAGAGGGACAGATGGCTTAAGCACAGGCGGGGATCTACAGAGCTGATCAAGTCAGCTCCATAGAGAGGAGCAGGGTACCCGGGCCTGAAGGAGAATTGCTGACACAGCTGCTCCATCACTCACCAGGGTGGGCACACGCTGAGGAGTCACGCACTCTAGGATTTTCCCTTGACAGTTGCTCACAATCTGCACATGATTCAATTGGGAGCTGCCTGAAGCCTCCTTTTCCAGGTATCCCCTTTGTTTCCTCCTCTCTGTTACATCATCTGGACTTACTCTTTATGGTGAGCCTCATATGTATGACTTAGTTGGATATACTCTCTTGAATCTTATTTTTCATCAATATCCCTTACTATAGGTTTTCTGTATTCTTAGGAACGTCTCTTAATCCAATTTTGTAATTTAATATTAGTAATTTTTGAACTATCAACTTTATTCAAATGGAACTGAGATCACGCACCTTGGGAAACCAACTTAGCCTAGCAGAAGAAATAGAATTTGTAGAAAGGTGCCCTAAGTTGATAAAAACTCTTGCGATGATTCAGCCAAAATTGACTGCTTTTCCCCCCACTAGATTAGAGGAGGAGATAAGCTCAGAGGAGTAACTACCTAATACTGATTTAAGAGTTCCTCCATTCAGTCCCCTTCTTTCAGATGCCATCTCCGAGCCAGCTCTTAAACAAAAGGAAATTGACCATAGGCTGTCTTTATTAGTTCAAAAGTTTGAGGACTTTAGTATAAGGCAAGATTTGAATTTGGACACAAAGTTCAAAGAGCTAGAAGAGAAACTAGAGCACTCCGCTGATTTATTATTCTCCATGAAAGTATTGGTAGGAGTTTTGTGGTTGGAATTCAATAATATGTGTTCAAACCTCAATAGAGATGCCCCCTCTAAACCACTTAGGATAGATGCAACTACAGAAACAGAAGATAAAAAAGGAATGAATGCTTGCCAGATGACTAATGCTACCTTTAGCAATCCCAATAATGGCCCTATGTTTAATTCCTCCAATACTAATAGGCTCCCTGTTTTAGGGTATTCTTTCAAAACCAAATCTAGTAATCATATCATCATCCCAGACATCTCTTCCTCAGAGTTAGGGAAAGATCATATAGGTGCTGGTCAAGGAAAAGCAATTGACACACTTTTTTGACACTAAGAATGCTGAGGATGAGACAGACCAAATAAAGCCTAATAAGCTTAGGAAAGCTGTGGTAACCAAAGTATGGCCTCAAAAGACCAAAAAGCGGTGGGCACAAGCTATAGTCTGCTATATGAATAAGAAAAGGAAATTCCCCTTTATGAGACAGAATGACTATTTGATGAGTTTAAGTTATTGGAGTTCATCCAGTCAGTTATGGGGATAACTATCCATTCTTCAGAGCTAGTCTTCCAGATACCTCTCATTGATAGAGGCAGATTCTGGAGGCGGGAACTGACATTTAAACATATGGAGTCAGTAATTAGGCTGTGGAATGCACGGAGACAATTAAGGGCAATGGGAATCTTCATCCGGAGGGTAGAGAACACCTTGGCAAGAGCTATTTTGCCAAGGTGTTCTCTACTCACTTGAGGTGTTTGACCCTCTGGAGGGTAACTCCATGCAATTTCCGATGCCCTGCCTGCATTTGTCACATCCTCACTGTGACACTATTACTGAATGGGAAATATTGGATGTGGTCGGGTAAATAGACATCTCAAACTCTGATGAAGGTGTTAAGCATCAGTGTGTATCTAGGTCTTCCCCATTTGAATTACCTCTAACTTCTGAGCAAACATTTGAAGAAGCTGACAAGTTTTTTAATCAGTCAAACGGTGACCAGACAGTTATTTATATTGGGACTCCTACTTCAGGTCCTGTCTCCAATCCATTATTTAGAGAGACTCAGGGAGGAGAACAAATGATTGAAAATCCAATTCTGATTAATTCAGTTATCGATTCAAGGCTGTCACCCCCTTGACTAGTCAAAGACCAAACTTTAACCTGCATATCTTGGAATGTATAGGACCTTAGAGCCAAGTTGGCAGACAGGGATTGGTTGGAATTCATTTCAAATTATGATATTATTTGCCTTCAGGAATCTTGGCTATTAGGGGCTGATGGAGACTCCATCTATATTCAAGGATTTCAAACCTTTAATAGCCCAGCATTGAAAGAAGGAAAAAGAGGCCGTCCTTCTGGCGGACGCATGACTTTTCTCCCTACCAAAATTCAGGCTCATTAGACTAATACCAATACCCTTCAGGAATTCTTTGGCTCTGGAATTAAAAGGGCCCGATATAGGAACCTATGTAATACTTAACTTATACATTCCGCCTGAAGCCTCGCATTATTATTCATCCATGATTTGGGATCAACTTATTAGTTTCATGGAGTCATTACACCAATCAAACCTTAGTGCAATGATACTACTAATGGGGGATTTTAATGCAAGAATGGGCACACAGTTCATAGACATAGTAGAGCCCCACCTACATTCATTCTTTAAAATCCCCTCACGTAGTTCTAAAGATTTGATCCTAATTAAATATGGGGAGAAACGAATGCAATTGTTAGCTGAATCTGGTCTTTTAGTTAGCAATGGAAGAATAGGATCAGACTCTTATGGTGAATACACCTATGATTCTGTCATGGGAACAAGCATTATAGATTATATGCTGACCTTCCCTGAAAGCTTTGCAAATATTAAAGATTTTACAGTGTTGCAAAGACCTGAGAGCAATCATGCGCCTCTTCAACTTGAATTGTTCCTCCTCAAAGCAGTCGCATCATGTTCGCCCACCTCGACTTTACTGTACATGAATCTCCCAGTTAATTGGAACTTTACTGTCTCGATCAAAATCACTCAAGTATTGTATTCTTGAGACTTTCTTAACTTATGAGAAGCTGTGCTAAAGACAGATAATCACTTTGAAATCTATGATTTGCTAACCAGTATTGTGAGCCAGTTGCTGCCACACCTGATTAGGAAAGTTCCGCTTAAGATAGCTGGCAAAAAGCATAATACTAAGAGCTGGTATGACCAAGACTGTAGGGAGGCAAAGGTCCAGTTAATCAAAGCTAGGAAATCTTGGGCTAGATTACACTTAAGAGAGGATTGGGAAAACTACATACTAAAGAGGAAAAACTATCATAAGCTGTTAAGGGCTAAAAGAGAAATAAAATCTTCACAAATCTTGGCTGACTTACAGATTGCTGCAAGAATGAAAAATTCTGCTAGATTTTGGAAGATTGTCAAGATGCGATTAATAAGGGTAAGGTCTTTGATCCTGCTTATGTTACACATGAGCAATGGATCTCCTTTTATGTACAGCTATTTTCTGATCCCCTTGGTGAGTAAGCACCTCAGAGTAATGACTGATTTTTATGCTTTCACCAAGAATATACCAACTTCTCCTCTCCCTGTGGTTAGCCAGATGGATGTACGAGATAGTATTAATAAACTTAAATCTGGTAAAGCAGCAGGTGCAGATGGACTGCCACCAGAACTATTTAAAGAAAATGTTAGCGGGTGGGCCCCACTCCTTGCAAAGTACTTTTCAACTATAAATCAATGTAAACTTATACCAGAATTATGGACACTAGCTATCATCATTCCTATTTTTAAGAAAGGAAATCCAAAAGACCCAGCTAGTTATAGATGGATTAGTTTAATGCCTTTTGTAAGTAAATTATATACACGAGTATTACTATCGTTCCTAGAAGAGTGGATGCAGTCTCAGACTCTCTTAGCAGAGGAGCAAGCAGGACTCTGTCAAGGAAGGTCTACAATTGACAACTGCTTTATTCTCACACACGTGGCAGATAAATATGTGCATGTGAGAAGAGGCAAATTATACTTGACTTTTATAGATTTGTCTAAAGCCTTTGACTCAATTCCTAGACAAATTCTTTGGTGTAAGCTAGTAATGATGAGGATCAATCAACAACTGCTGAAAATAAATATCCATACCAACTCTAGAGCAGTCATAAGGACAGATTCAAATGGCCACATTACCAAGTCTTTTTTACTTCAAAAGGAAGTCCGCCAAAGATGCCTGCTGACCCCTATCTTATTTAATTTATTTATCAGTGACTTGGTCCAGAGGGTTGATGTTGCAAACTCTAGACCTCCTTTAATAGAGTCTAGACCTCTTTCGATTCTGATGTACACAGATGATATTGTTTTATTATCCAAAATAAAACATGGCCTACAGCAAGCTTTAGATGCCCTGAATATTTTCTGTCTGGAAAATCTTCTAGCAGTGAATTTCAGTAAGTCTAGAGTGATGACTGTTGGTACGATCTGTCCAAAATATAAATGGAGGATCGACCTGACAGAAATGTTACAGACATCTCAATATACTTATCTGGGTATGGTTTTGTCATCATCGCACTCCTGGAGACCTAACAATGAAAATTTAGTTGCTAAAGCGCTACAGTCACTTGCACCCATTTTGCGGCTACATAGATCCTCTCCTTCAGCAACTATAGAGCAAACAATTGATATTTTTACAGTTAAGATCCTCTCTCAACTTTTATATGGGGCAGAGATTACATTTACAGGTTATACAAATAGACTGGAGATACCTCAGAACCATTTCCTCAGAAGCTTACTCGGTGTTCCCAAGTCAACACCCCTTTCATTGGTAGAAGCAGAGACAGATTTTTTACCAGTAACCGCGCATTTTAAGCTCAGGGCGCGCCTCTATTGGCGGAAACTGAGGCAAGGAAGTTCTTCACCGCTTGCCCTCAAATGCTATGTGGAACAAAGGCACCACTCGGGAAGCATACAGTATAATTGGTGGGCAGGAATTAAAAAGCTAGCAGTAGATATTGCGTTTCCCTCTAAAGATATAGGATTGTCTGAACTTGCCTTAGATAAAGATGAGTTTAAATCTAGAGTACATTCTCATGTGACAGAGAGAGCGATGAGGAAAATTAAGACGAATAAGATTGCATCTCTGTACCTTTTGGTTAAGCAACGAATCTCTTTAGAACCTTATCTGGCTCAAATTCAAGACCCTAGGTTAAGAAGGCAGATTACGCTAATGCGGTTTGAGCAATTTGAAACATCTGTAACTAGGGGAAGGAGAGATGGGACGCCATACGATATGAGATTCTGCTCATGCGCTTCCCAAGAAGTGGAAGTGAATGTTTCCACTTCCCAAGAAGTGGAAACACTGGGTATTTTCAGACGTTACGAAATCACAGTGAACCAAGGTCAATACCCACGTGGGGTCAAAGCGCCCTGAATGTCTGTTAGGCGACGGCCAGATGTTCACCATGGTCGATTCCCATATGGGCTCAATTTCAACCATGCTTCCGGGGCTCCCCGCTGGACAATCGCCGCAAGCGTGGTCAAAGAGATTCCCGGTGGGAACCAACAAAAAGTAACATCTGGCCGGCAACCACAGCCCGGAATCCCCGGCGGGATTCCGGGCCGTGGTCAAATTGGGTGGGTGCTGCGGCCGCATTGGCCACGACGCCTGCCCATCTCCCCAGAGGGCAGGTGGTGGGGGAGTGTGGGGGGGCGGGCCGTGCGGCCGCACATAGCACCGTGAGGCCCCTCCCCCTCCCCGATTCCCCTCCGGGATCAGCCGGCACGTCTGTCAGACATGCCGGAGTGATCCCGGTGGGGAATTATTTGGGTGATTCCAGGACGGGGCGAATGCCGTCCCGTCTCATCTGAAATCACCCACCAATGCATATCATTTTCTATTGCTCCAAATTTGAGGATCTTAGAGAAATTTGGATAAATTCATTATTTGTAGATTCTAAGGATTCTAATAAGGAGAAACTGAAAGTCCTGATGAGAGCACCTGATATGCAAGCTAATAAACAATAGCTTTTTATCTTCTCCTTGTTGAGAAAAGGATGAAAATCATATAGCTATTTTATTATTACTACTTGGGATATAGATATTTGTGGATATAACAGCATTTGATTTTCCTGGATCAATCGCCCATTAAACCCAAACTTGATGATTTTAAGCCATACCTAGAAGAGAGTAGTGGATTTAGATACTTATGTTAGGTCTGGGTTCTAATAAAATTCTAATTTATTAATTTAAAGAAGAGCAAGAGAGACTCTGACTAATGGTTAGATCTAATTGTCGCTTTCATTTTATTTTTATTTTATTGCTGGTCATAAGAGTTTACTGCAGATTGGATTGCTGATTTAAATATATGACTCAATTTTATTTTATTTGGATTAATCCATTTTAATTGTATTGTATTTTTCTTTGCTGTCTGCACCCTTTTTCTTTTGTTTTAGTTTGATACATTGTTATAGCAGAACTGCTGGAAACAATAAAGATTGATTGATTGATTGATTGATTGATTGAATATTAATGACAAATGATGATCTTGATGACAATGGCCACAATCCCAAACCACTTATTGTGGAATCCACGTGGCATAATGCATTCCCAAAGGTCTTTTCTAGGGGTGAAACGAGATAATTAATCATTCTCTTGAGAATCACATGAGAATCTTGCAAACGTAGCAAGATCTCGCAAGATCTTACTAAGATTTGCAATGATTTCACGAGACTCTTGGAACTGCTCTGCACATGCACAAAATGGCCAATTGCGGCCATTCCGCATATGTGCCGCTCTCCGGTGGCCATTTTGTGAATTTGCAGAGTGTTTTTATTTGCATGAGAACTAGTCGAGAATTGTCTGATTCTTGACCCATTATTGCAAATCTTGGTGAGAACCCAGTTTTCACTGAGATTTGCAAGCCTTGCGAGGGTGTGTTTCAGCCCTAGTTTCCCCCCCAATCCCCATTTGCTGCAACCCACTATCACTATGCAGTGGGCCACCAGCAGAAATCAAACAGTCATGGAATATGTCCAGGCTGGTAACCACACCCACTTCATAGGCAGTCATGCTCTCCCATCATCACTTCTCATAAGACTATACAGCCTGCAGAGTCCTGTGGGAGCATGGATCTGGCCCTTGGAGGGGTGAAGTTTCCCAACATCTGGTTTAGGAAATCTTACATGGAACAGGGTTTTGGAGTAGACAACTCTTGAGTAGAGCTGAAATGGATACCACAAAAATGGCTATACCCATCAAATTTCTGCTATTCAATTTGACTCAAACATATCGGGTACCAATCAAACCTGGTTTTGACCTGATTCCTGTACCCAGTGTCCTGGAATTTCTGGTCTTCTAGTATCATTTTTTTTTTTTTTACTTCTGGGCCCAATTTTCTTTCTTTCTTTCTTTCTTTCTTTCTTTCTTTCTTTCTTTCTTTCTTAATTTTAATTTTCTGTTCCACTTTTTTGGTTTTACATCCCAATTTACTGACTGATAACTGGAAAATAATATATTTTTAAAAGGTACCATAAATCATCGATTTCCCCCCCCAGGTATCTGGTCAAGAACGTGAGATGGTACCCAAAAATATGGGTATTACCCACAGGTAGGAAATGAGCTACCTGTTTCAGCTCTACTGAGGTCCTTTCCATCACTATGCTTGTAGGATCCTGTTTTTGCCTTGCATGAATACGTTCTTAATAGGCCTGGATGCCTTGCCTTGTCTTGAATTGCATGTGTTTCTTGCTATTCCAAAGTAACTTGTACACTCTGTTTATTAAAAATCCATAATCCTTTTCACTGATACCTCCCTGAGGCATCACAGTCTTAATGGTCTATTTTTAAAGAGGAGCTTATCCCATTCAACCAAAATGCAATTTTCTAGCTTTGAACTCTTGGACTCAATTTGTTTCTCAAGATAAGTTAACCATAACAGTAACTGATTGGGTGGAACTTGTTTAAAAAATAAAAATAATAATTAAAACATCCATTATGTAGATTTAAGATGAGGAGGTTAAGAAGAAACTGGTCTCAAAATATTATAATGTGTGTTGCCCGTTCCATGTGTCAAAAGCTTGGGATAATTATAGTCAGAGATAAAATTTACAAATAAGTGGGCCCTGGACAGACCTGTCTGTGAGCCTAGTTCAGAATGAAGTGAAATACTTGGATGGGAATAAAAATAGACTCTTGAAAAGGCTTGTTATACCTTGGTGGGGTTTTTTCCCTTTAGTTTTTCTTCTCATCTTAAGTGAATTTAGTGCTCATGACAGGTGTCACGTTTACATCTCTGCAGAATCAAGCCTTGGAGTTTTTTTCTTGCAACAACTCCAGAATGAGCAGCTGCGGAGAAAGCTTTTGCATTTGGCTCTGTTTCACTAGCTCTTCGGCAGAGGGGGAAAGCAAGCAGAGTTGACACAATTAACCTGGGGAATTCATTGCCATGGGATGTTGAAAAGGCCAGTACGAAAAGAGTTCAAGATTGGATTTGATACATTCAAAGGCGCACCCTATTATACCCTGGCACAGTGGGATAAGTATCACTAACCTAATTTTGGGAGGTAAACAGGGCAGGCTGATGCAAGGATTTTGTCACCCTAGGTGGAAGACATTTTCCTGCCCTCCCTTCACTGCTCATGTACAACATGCATGCATCTTGAGTACAGCCCATATGCAATGCATGCACTTTCTGATTCCTTTCCTTTCAAATGTTGCCTGGCCACTAGGGGTGGAAATTCCAGGTCTGCCGAGATCTGATATTACCGGTATTTGGCCATACCAGATTTAAAACTGAGATATGATAATACAGGCTGTATCAGGTTTTTTGTATTGGTCTCAGATCTCAGTTTTTTTAAAAGGACTTTTTTGGTCTTGGGCAGCTGGGCACAGGTTTTTTGTTTGGCAGTTGAGTTGAGTCCCTCCCTGCCCCCTCCCTGTGTAACTAACTGTTACATTTGGCACTTTTTAAAAACTCTGCCTGCCTTAGATTGGTTGCCTTTTTTAAATTCAATCAAGTTATCCAATCGTGAATGTTCCCTAAGATTTTTAGAGGGGGTAGGGATGTGATTAGGGGGTTGGCACTTGGCTGCTCTGGCCAATAGTAATGTAGAATTATTATTTTTCCCTTCTGGGACCTTCTGGACCTTGGGCTTGGAAGCCATGTATACAGCAGGTTTGGCATCTGGAAGGACTGCCACAGAATGCTGGAGGCGTGCGTTCATCCGACTGTTGGTAAGTTTGGTTTCCTTTGGGGTTGTAAGTTATTTTGTTAGGGACCCCCTGGTGCCCCTTAGCAAGGGAAGGAATGTAATTGAATGCGGACCTAGTGGGATCCTGGGGGAGGGGACGGTGTCAGGCCATGAGGCCAGGCCATGTTGGAGCATGCAGGTGGAGGCTTGGAACTTGAAGTTCTGCCCATGGGGGAGGGGGNTCTGGTTTAGGAAATCTTACATGGAACAGGGTTTTGGAGTAGACAACTCTTGAGTAGAGCTGAAATGGATACCACAAAAATGGCTATACCCATCAAATTTCTGCTATTCAATTTGACTCAAACATATCGGGTACCAATCAAACCTGGTTTTGACCTGATTCCTGTACCCAGTGTCCTGGAATTTCTGGTCTTCTAGTATCATTTATTTATTTTTTTACTTCTGGGCCCAATTTTCTTTCTTTCTTTCTTTCTTTCTTTCTTTCTTTCTTTCTTAATTTTAATTTTCTGTTCCACTTTTTTGGTTTTCCATCCCAATTTACTGACTGATAACTGGAAAATAATATATTTTTAAAAGGTACCATAAATCATCGATTTCCCCCCCCCAGGTATCTGGTCAAGAACGTGAGATGGTACCCAAAAATATGGGTATTACCCACAGGTAGGAAATGAGCTACCTGTTTCAGCTCTACTGAGGTCCTTTCCATCACTATGCTTGTAGGATCCTGTTTTTGCCTTGCATGAATACGTTCTTAATAGGCCTGGATGCCTTGCCTTGTCTTGAATTGCATGTGTTTCTTGCTATTCCAAAGTAACTTGTACACTCTGTTTATTAAAAATCCATAATCCTTTTCACTGATACCTCCCTGAGGCATCACAGTCTTAATGGTCTATTTTTAAAGAGGAGCTTATCCCATTCAACCAAAATGCAATTTTCTAGCTTTGAACTCTTGGACTCAATTTGTTTCTCAAGATAAGTTAACCATAACAGAAACTGATTGGCTGGAACTTGTTTAAAAAATAAAAATAATAATTAAAACATCCATTATGTAGATTTAAGATGAGGAGGTTAAGAAGAAACTGGTCTCAAAATATTATAATGTGTGTTGCCCGTTCCATGTGTCAAAAGCTTGGGATAATTATAGTCAGAGATAAAATTTACAAATAAGTGGGCCCTGGACAGACCTGTCTGTGAGCCTAGTTCAGAATGAAGTGAAATACTTGGATGGGAATAAAAATAGACTCTTGAAAAGGCTTGTTATACCTTGGTGGGGTTTTTTCCCTTTAGTTTTTCTTCTCATCTTAAGTGAATTTAGTGCTCATGACAGGTGTCACGTTGACATCTCTGCAGAATCAAGCCTTGGAGTTTTTTTCTTGCAACAACTCCAGAATGAGCAGCTGCGGAGAAAGCTTTTGCATTTGGCTCTGTTTCACTAGCTCTTCGGCAGAGGGGGAAAGCAAGCAGAGTTGACACAATTAACCTGGGGAATTCATTGCCATGGGATGTTGAAAAGGCCAGTACGAAGAGAGTTCAAGATTGGATTTGATACATTCAAAGGCGCACCCTATTATACCCTGGCACAGTGGGATAAGTATCACTAACCTAATTTTGGGAGGTAAACAGGGCAGGCTGATGCAAGGATTTTGTCACCCTAGGTGGAAGACATTTTCCTGCCCTCCCTTCACTGCTCATGTACAACATGCATGCATCGTGAGTACAGCCCATATGCAATGCATGCACTTTCTGATTCCTTTCCTTTCAAATGTTGCCTGGCCACTAGGGGTGGAAATTCCAGGTCTGCCGAGATCTGATATTACCGGTATTTGGCCATACCAGATTTAAAACTGAGATATGATAATACAGGCTGTATCAGGTTTTTTGTATTGGTCTCAGATCTCGGTTTTTTTAAAAGGACTTTTTTGGTCTTGGGCAGCTGGGCACAGGTTTTTTGTTTGGCAGTTGAGTTGAGTCCCTCCCTGCCCCCTCCCTGTGTAACTAACTGTTACATTTGGCACTTTTTAAAAACTCTGCCTGCCTTAGATTGGTTGCCTTTTTTAAATTCAATCAAGTTATCCAATCGTGAATGTTCCCTAAGATTTTTAGAGGGGGTAGGGATGTGATTAGGGGGTTGGCACTTGGCTGCTCTGGCCAATAGTAATGTAGAATTATTATTTTTCCCTTCTGGGACCTTCTGGACCTTGGGCTTGGAAGCCATGTATACAGCAGGTTTGGCATCTGGAAGGACTGCCACAGAATGCTGGAGGCGTGCGTTCATCCGACTGTTGGTAAGTTTGGTTTCCTTTGGGGTTGTAAGTTATTTTGTTAGGGACCCCCTGGTGCCCCTTAGCAAGGGAAGGAATGTAATTGAATGCGGACCTAGTGGGATCCTGGGGGAGGGGACGGTGTCAGGCCATGAGGCCAGGCCATGTTGGAGCATGCAGGTGGAGGCTTGGAACTTGAAGTTCTGCCCATGGGGGAGGGGGGAATGTGGCTGGCTCCTCCATAGTGGTGGGTTGGTTGTGTACCATCTTGTTTGGGGGTGGGGGTGCACCAAGGCAGTGGTTTTGTCCTGGCCTGTTTCCTTTTGGGGGAATGTGGTAAATGATGCATTTTTGTGTGGGGTTGGGGTTACCCCAAGGTGGTTGTTTTGGTGTGGACTTTGGGGGGGGGAGGTTGGGGTCTTTTTTTGTTGTTTGGTTTTGCGGGAGGTTCCTTTTTGGGGAATGTGGGAAATGTATTTTTGTGGGTGGGTGAGGGTTGCCTCAAGGTTGTTGTTTTAATGTTTTGGTATGGACTTTGTTTTTTTTGTTTTTTTTGTGGGGGTGTGATTTTATTTTTGTGTGTGTGTGCCCTTGCAAAGTATTGCAGTCTTTGCGTAAGCCAAGCCTAAGCTGCAAAACCTGCAATGCTTGCAAGTTTATTGTGCTTCTGTGAGGTCTCTGTTTCCCTGCCTGTGCCATGAGGGAATGTTAGGCAATGTGTGTTGTGGAATTGTGGGTGTACTTTTTCAGCCTGCGGAACTCCACGCCACTGTGTGTCCTGCACCAATGTGTGTGAAACGTGCATGCTGCTCACTTTGGTTGCTTGATGCCGGGGTCCTGTCCCGGTGGGGATGGAGTGCCCCAAGACTAGATGCTTGAGTAATTAATTGGGGGTGCTCTGAGAGTTTTGGCTGCAGCGTGTCATGTCTTGTGGAGGTAGAGGTTTCTGGGGGGTGCTTTCAGGTACTGCCTTCTTGGGTGCTTCTTGTCAGGTCATGCCCTGGTATGGTTGCCCCCCGCCAAGGCTAGATGGTGGTTGGGGGGTGTCATTGTCCCTGTAGGCCAGAACTGACCCGTTAACCTGCGGAAATCCACACCACTGTGTGCCCTGCACCAATGTGTGTGCAACGTGCGTGCTGCTCTCTTTGGTTGCTTGCTGCCGGGGTCCTGTCCCAGTGGGGGTGGTATGCCTCAAGGCTAGATGCTTGGGGAATTAATTGGGGGTGCCCTGAGAGTTATTAAAATAAAATTTATTTTATTTTCCAAACCCAAGCCACTGGAGTGCCTTTTGGTGATTCACCGTTGGCAACCTGTCAGACATGATGCACGAGTAGCCAGCCGCTGGGTAAGCAACACCCCTTGACCCCACCCCACACCCTTCTCCACCCACCCCCACTCACAGCTCTAGCCCCACCCCCACCCAAAGCTCTAGCCCCACCCCCCCACCTCTAGCTCCACCCCCTTCACCCCTACCCCCACAGCTCTNCCACATCCACCCACAGCTATAGCCCCACACCCACCCACAGCTCTGTGGAGTGGAGTACCCCAAAAGAGCACTTTCCACCCCATCAGCCCCCCCATCTCATATACACACACTTAAAATTTGCCCTCCCCCACCCACAGGAAGATGTGCAGTGGGCATTGGGAGAGTGGAACATCTTTCTAGGTGTGGGGGCACCCCCACACACACAAGTCACCCCATCCCCCCATTCCATATACACACACTTAAAATTTGCCCTCCCCCACCCACAGGAAGACGTGCAGTGGGCACTGGGAGAGTGGAACATCTCCCTAGGTGTGGGGGCACCCCCACACACAAGTCACCCCATCCCCCCCATCCATATACATACACACTGGAGTGGAGCACCCCAGCAGGGCCCTTTACACCCCCATCAGTCCCCCATCCCATCATATACACACCCCAGCAGGACCTTTTCCACCCCAGCAGTCCCCCTCCCATACACAAAACGTTGCCCACCCCCACCCCAAGGAAGAGGTACAGTGGGCATTGGGAGGGCGGAACCTGTTCTTTGTGGCAGGGGTGCCCCCCCTACAAGAAACCCCAGCCTCACAGTGGAATTCCAAGCTGGGCAGAAGAGAGAGCTGCAGCAGACAGTGGAGACAATGAAGCAGACACCACACAACGTAGTCCCCTTTCCCCTGTTCCCCGCTGGAACACATCTTCCCCTTCCTCTTCTCGTGCACAAAAACCTTCCCCCTCCTATTTATCCTCCGTCCTGCCCTTCTCTTCCCTTTAATCTCTTCTGATTTGGCTTGTTGCAGGACTGGGAGCTAACTCAGTCCTCCCAGTTCTCCAGGCCTGAAGGAAGGCTTGTGTCCCAAAGCCTGCACCTTCAGAAAGACTACTGGTAGCCAAGGAGAGCACAAAAAGTGAGGATTTTGAGGTTCAGGGTAAAGGTAGGTGATGGCAACGTGATCTATTTTGGGGGTCTGGTTGGGACGAAAACATTGCTGCAATGTAAACTCTGAACTGCACTTGCTGGGCTGCTGGTTTCAGCCCTGCCTCAGGGGAGATGGAGAGCCTCCCCTGCCTGTCCCCTTGGGGCTATGGTCAAATGGGGAGAGAGAGGGTTTATTTGTGGGGACTGATTTGGGATTGTTGCTGTATTTTTTGTGTGGTCAATGGCATTGGAACTGTTGGCATTGCCAATTGAGTATGTGGTTATCAACTAGGATGGTAGATTTGGGATTGATTGACCTCTCTCTATGCAGTTCTAGTAGCAAACTAAACTGCGTGCTTGACTAACATCACATGCCACTGTGCGAGTGTCCTCCACTGGCGGTTGCTGTGATTATGATACTATTACTGTGAGATCTGACTTCTGAGTGTTGTTGAAAAAAAACCCTATTTTTAAAGAAAAAAGTAGTAATGGGCACTGCTGTGGGGGCTACGGAGTCCATGGGGGCTACTGAGCACAAAGTGTAGTCTGGTGGTTAGCAGTAGTTAAGAAAACAAGTGAATCTGTTCTTTACATGTTGTCTTTATTACAGGTAATTTCGATTTTTGTTTTGTTTTTACTTTTTTCTCCCTTTGATTTCAATGGGAAAACTTCCCCATTGATTTCAGTGGGGGGAAAAAAGGTACCGGTATACCGGTTTTAATCTGGTAATCCAATATCCGGTAAAACCGGTATCCGGTATTTTCAACCAAGTCCCACACCTACTGGCCACAATCATCTATGCCTCCATTACTTTGAGGTTAGACTACTGCGATACAGTCTATTTGGGGCTGCCCTTGAGGACTGTTCAGGTCTGCAGCTGGTTTAGAATGTGGTGGCTCACCTGTTGAGAAGGGTGGGTCATCAGGAGTATATTACACCAGTGTTCTGGAGGCTATACTGGCTGCCAATAGCATTTTGGCACAATTCAAGGGGCTGATTTTTGACCAAGTTAATGTTTGACTAAAACAAAACCCTGACAAGCATCATCTGGGAGCAATGTGGTGAGGAGCCCTCCCAAGCACACTCAGATGGTTCTTGTCTGTTTCAGTGCCTGCTTCCCCACCCCACTTACAAGTCCTGGAACACATGTTTCCCAGGCTGACTCACCACACCACCAGACTGGAGCTCCTACTGTCTCTGTTGCTTCTGGCTGCTCCCTCCACCTTTGTCCTTCCCTGGCCCATGTACTGCACAGCTGAGCATGAGGAGATATTCAATCTATGGTTGACAAGATCAGGCTTGGGGAGGGCAGTCAGGTGACATGAACCCTTAGAGTATTTTGCAACCACTCTGACGTTAGGACCAAGGAAGGGAACAACATAACATTGGGATGTGGGTATAGTGACATGTCCAAGGTGGAAGAAATGTAAACATGCTAGTGTTATGGGAGGAATACAATTAATCTGGGGGATCACCAGCTGTTAAAATATGAAGTGATGCAACCAAAGCTCTCAGTAGGAGTCTCTGGTAGAAGGGAGTTTCCTGATAATATAAGAGGAGAAAGGATGAGTTTTAGAGGTGGTGAGTTCACTGATGGGAATGTGTAGGTTATTATCTACAATGTACAGGTTGAGGATGCAGTTATTTACCACTCATAGGTGTGGAAAGAATCTATTACTCCAGGGAAGAATGGACATTGGATTGGTAGTTGAGAGGGAGGAGTTCACGGAGCCAGTGCACAAAAACACACTGGCAGTACCATTCTAATAAACTACCTATATTACCTCATAGGTCAGACAAGTGTGGAGTATTATAGAAAACCAAGTCAAGGCAGGAATGGGCCAGTTGGACCATCCAGGAAGGAGATATATTCACATGTGATGCAATTTGAATGTAAGTGACTAAATCCAAAGAAGAGGGTACAGGCAAACATTAGATTTGAGGGCGACACATTTGTTGTATACGTATGTATACTAACATATGGGGCCATGTGGGTGGATGAAATGACCTCTAAGATGAATGTGTGTAGTTGGAGAGACGCAATGGTATGTTTATACTTGGGAATGTTAATACCCGATGTGGGGGGGCACTTTCTTTGTTAGTAGGTCTGAAGCGAGAGCAAGGGCTCTCATTCCATGAGGAATTACTCAGCTTTAAGGATCACTTTTGGCCATTCATTGGTATTTACTGCTTCCACGCTTCCAGTCCTGTTGGTATCAGCACCCATGATTGCCTGCCATTTTGGGGTATTTTTCAGTAATTCCTGGTATTTTCAGGTAATTCCCGGTATTACCAAAAATACCAATAATGCCAGAAATTACCAAAAAATGACAAAAATTACCAGGAATTACTGGAAATTACTGAAGTGGTGTAAAATCATGGAAAATGAGAAAAATGCCAGTAGATTTCCTCCTTGCGCGAATGAAGGTGAAAGATCTGTTCCCAATGGAATCACAAAGGTTTTTTGTTTCCGCTCTAGTAGCTTGCATACAGATCAGGGTTGGTACCTGATAGTCCAGTGTTCTATCCACCTATCGTTCCTGTGGCTAGCACTGCTTCAAGTCATTATCTATATTAGTCAGTCTCAAGTGTGGAGGCCCATGAACCCTTTCGAAGTATCATTAGAAGATCATGAGAGGTTGTTGGAAATTAGCCAAAAAGAGGTACCAGTGGTAACACGGGTACCCAGAAATTTTCCTATTCTGTCAAAATATCCTAGTTGCTCTCGGGCTTTGACTGCGTCCAACCAAGCACAGGGATAGCTGCGCTGAATTTCCAGTAAGGAAAAAATCACTGCACACACGCAAACAGCTGCTGCCCATAACCAAAATGGCAGTAATAGCATCACTACAATTTTTGTCAAGAATAATGGCCCTTTTGGACATGCGGAATATGCTGCCCTTAATCAAAATGGTGGTGACACTATCGTCACCACAATGATTTGTTTTAAAATTGTTTCCTGCTGATATCTCAATGATCTTGGTCTGGGTATTTGACATAGGGTGTTTTCAGACGTTACGGGGCCGCTTGGCCCTGTACCAAAAACAACCCATTCATTCCCCACCGGGGTCACCCCGTCACGCCATATCACACGTGCCGGGGGGATCCCGGTGGGGAATCTGGGAGGAGGCGGGGCCGCGCGGTGCAACATGCGGCCGCACAGCTGCGCCCCCTCCACGCACCCCGCCGCCCGCCCTCTGGGGAGACGGGCGGGCGGCGGGGCCAATGCGGCCGCCACGTCAGGCCGGAGTCGCCATGGCCCAGGATCCCGCTGGTGATCCCGGGCCATGGCGCGCGGCCAGACGTTACTTTTTTTTGGTCCCCACTGGGGATCTTTTTGACCACGCTTCCTGGGACATTACCCCTGCTAGCCCGGGAAGCGTGGTTCAAATTGACCCCATGTGCGGATTGACCGTGGCGAACATCTGGCGGCCGCCAAACAGACGTGCGAGACACATTGACCACAGGTGCGTATTCACCGTGGTTCACTGTGATCTCGTAATGTCTGAAAATACCCNCCCTGCTAGCCCGGGAAGCGTGGTTCAAATTGACCCCATGTGCGGATTGACCGTGGCGAACATCTGGCGGCCGCCAAACAGACGTGCGAGACACATTGACCACAGGTGCGTATTCACCGTGGTTCACTGTGATCTCGTAATGTCTGAAAATACCCATAGTGAGAGATGCTCACAAGCAGAAATTTAGTTGCTTGTTTCATCCCTAGTATTGAATTAAAAATACTTATTATTTTTTTTTAAAAAAATCTGATACAAGTTAGTTTCAAGGAGCGTCTTCTAGTTCTAGTACTATTTGAAAGGGTAAATAACAATTTCCTATGTACTCTTTCCCTACAACTCATGATTTTATAAACTTCTTTCATATACGGCATTCTTAGTCATCTCTTTGTCAGGGACTGACCAGGGCCAAATTTAGAAACAAGAGGGCCACAGAGAAGACACAATCAGAGCCCAAGACTGACACCAAGCATAAAGATAGAATGATAGAGCCCAATTACGAGGTAAATGAATGATCCCCAAATGCTATGGTGGATAAGCTACGAGGTGAGAACTACCACTTTGTAGAAGAGGGATACAACCCCAACTAAGACTACAAGGGGAGTCCAGAAGAGTGAGAGTGAGAGAGAAGGGCTTAGATGAGAGCAAGTGTTCCCATTGTGAAGGGAAATACCGACTTCTCAGGAATTCTTGAGAATGTCCATTGGTACTTCAGGAGTTTCAGGTGATTCAATACTTCTGCCATTTTCATCACTTTTCCAGGACTTATTCTCACCTTTTGTCACTTCCCAGGAATTTTCAGTCCCTTTTCTTGAATTCTTTGTCATTCCCATCACTTTCTGGGACTTTTTTGTTATCTTCTGGGACTGTTTGTGACAGTTTATAGCACTTTTATGGCAATTTCCAGCACTACCCTGGTGCTTAGACCACAGGTTTCCATCTCCACATCCCCAATGGGTGCATGTGAGGCACACACAGGGCTTGGGACCAGACTTTGGAAGCCTTGTTTAATTTGGAAAAAAAATAATAGAAAATGGCAAAAACAGCAGGAAAGCC
>QEPC01011055.1:196712-258048 GCA_003113815.1 Sphenodon punctatus | reverse complement strand
TTTGTCTGTGTTATTGTCCTTTCAGTATCAGTGGCAGTGGGATTGTGTGGTGTGGGTTATCTGTTCCCTTTTCCCCAAATCCTCAGATCCGTTCCTAGATATCACCTGACAAGTCATCCCCCCCATTCTTGGACCCTATTGACCCTTTTTTCCCCCTTCCTCCCCGGGACCTTGCCCTTCCCTTCCCTTGTCCTCCACCATTTATTGCACGGTACCCTGGGCCCTGTATATACCCCCGAGAGTCTGTTCCCCCTCCCTGTGTGTTTACTTCCTTTCCTCTGGGGCAATTGGCTACCTCTCTGTGAGTCCCGATGATGAAAAGGGTTGCCCTCTAACCAAGAGGGAAAGCCCACATACCACCCTGAGGGACATTATAGTCCTTGATAGAAATTCCATCCTGAGAGGTGGCTGCCCTGTTGTTCTTATTTCCTTGTCCTTCCCTCTATCTTCTTATCCTTCCCCCTACCTCCATGACAGAATTACTGGCATCCCCTTTGGTGACTCTTTGGTTATCATGACTTCTGAAGACCAGATTCAAAAGCTTATCCATACCGTCCAGTCCCTCACTGTGGAGGTCCAAAGCTGAGAACAAGGACCTTTGGACATGGTACCGAGTATTACAGGAATCCATGGAACAGCCCTTGACCTTCCCTATGGAAGATGAGGAGGAGGCAGCTAAGAGAGCTGCTGTGCCCTCTGCTAGTACTGGGGCAGTACTCCCTATTCCTCGAGAACCCAAAGCTCCCCGCCCAGATAGGTTTTACGGGGATAGGAAAGCTTGCCAGGGTTTCTTAGCACTATGCAATCTCACCTTTCAGACTCAACCCCTCACCTATAACTCTGATCAAGCTAAGGTAGCTTATATTGTTGGGTTATTGGGAGGAGTGGCCTTAGATTGGACTACTCCCCTCCTAGCCTCAGATGATGATTTGTTGTGCAACTATAAGGGGTTTTTAAAACAGTTTCATTTTTTGTTTGACTACCCCCATAGAATAAGGGATGTGGAGCTAGCAATCCTCCACCTACGGCAAGGCAAAACCCCTTTATTAGATTACATTACGCAGTTTAGAAAATTAGCTTTTGACCTTAATTGGAGTGATTCTGCTTTTCGAGACCTATTTCGACAGGGACTCAGTGAGGAAATTAAAGATCAGGTGGCCTGTGAACCCACTTCCCCGGTAACCCTAGAGGAAATGGTCACCCCATCTCTGCAAATCGATGAACGCCTAACTGAACGTAGATGGGAACGAAGACGAGAACAAGGTAGGGGTGGGGTTGGGGGGCTCCCCAAATGCCTCCTACTTCTGTACCTCTGGTAGTAAAACAAGAAAGCCTGGAACCTATGCAAATTGGGGTTGTGCGAGGGCCCCTTAGTGTAGGAGAGTGGGAAAAACGTCACCAACTCCGCCTCTGCTTTTATTGTGGCAAGGCTGGACATTTCTCGAAGGAGTGTCCTTCTAAACCCTTATGCTCCTCGGGGTCAGGAAATTAAGGAGGCCGAGGGAGTGGGGGGACCTCCCAGTAACTAGGTGTAACTCCCTCCTTAAGATTATGGATATGTCGGTATCCTTGCCACAACTCCATGTTCCCCTTACCCTTCAATGGGATTCAGGGGCATCAGGAAACTTCATGGATATAGCCTTTGCCACCCACCACGAGATCCCTCACCAGACCCGGACTTCCGTAGAAGTAGTCCAAACTATGACCTAATTTCCTCCCCTTTATTTTCCCTGGTTCTAGGGCTACCTTGGCTAAGAGCTCACAATCCCTCCATCAATTGGAGTTCTTGAACCCTTACCTTCCCCTCTTCTAATTGTCGTCCCCATCACACTCCCCCTCCTCCGGTAGGTGCAACAGCCCCTATCATTTCCTCGCATGCAGCGGATCCCCGTATTCCTTTCCAGTACCATGACCTGGTGTTGGTGTTTAGTCAACAGGAAGTTTCTGAACTCCCTCCTCATAGACCCTATGATTGTCCCATAGACCTTATGGTAGGTAGGGAACCCCCGTATGGGTGCATATACAATCTATCGCCTAGTGAGACCAAGACGTTACCAAATTATATTCATGAGAATTTAGCTAAGGGCTTTATTTTCCATTCTACTTCCTCCGCTGGGCCCCCCTCTTTTTTGTACCTAAGAAGGAGGGGGACCTTCGGCCATGTATAGATTATCAGGGATTAAATCTAATCACTATTAAAAATCGTTACCCACTTCCCCTTATTTCAGAACTCCTTGGCAAACTCCAGGGTGTGACATTTTTTACCAAGTTGGATCTGAGGGGTGCTTATAATTTGGTTCATATCAGATAGGGGGATGAATGGAAAACGGCTTTTTGTACGCGATTCGGCCATTTCGAATATCAAGTTATGCCCTATGGATTGGCCAATGCTCCTGATAAGAATGGACCCCTAAATTCCCCAAAAATGGGTACCACCACCCCGACTTCTGCTATGTAAACTGAGGCCAAGGGACCTGAGAGAAAGGGCATGCAAAAAGCCCCCAGGGACCAACGTAGGCCGGAGAACATGGGGATAGAGGCTTGACAGGGAAGCCTCCCCATACGAGGTGCAAAAGCAAAAAGAGAGGGTGCAGGAGAAAAGTAAATCAAAAGTAAGGATCGGGCCCAACGCCAGGATCACTAGCTCACTCATGTAAGATACCAGTTTTCAGCTTGGAAGAAAGAATAAAGGGAAGACACACAAAGTAAGAATGGAGTCATTAGGAGAAGGGTGTGTTTTCTATTGATCAAAGCNAAGGGAAGACACACAAAGTAAGAATGGAGTCATTAGGAGAAGGGTGTGTTTTCTATTGATCAAAGCCTCAGGGACATGACTTAGCTCAGTAACATCCCCCATGCCAGCGAGACTAGGGATCCCCTGTGTTAAGCAGACATTAGAGACCAGGTGTGTCCTTTGTGTCCCAGGAAAACGATAGTTAAGTCCTCTCCTCCCCTCCTTAACTACCCTCCAGCCACTGTTGTTTACTCTTTCCCCCAGTGTCAAAGATATCTTGTCCATCTTGTATAGCTCTTTTTGTCATGGAAGTAACCTCCCCACGTTAGCCCATTGTACACCCCAAATGACCCTTCGTAGCCTCCCAAACTCCTTTGTCTGCACCGTTTAACTGCCCCTGGTTTTTTCCTAAACTTTTGAGATGCCTTGAGACCCAGATACGTGCAGGTCGTTCTGTGCGTGTCTGCGTTAAGACTTCTTCCAGACTCTGGTCTGTCCCTTCTTTCTTCCTCCATACCCCGAGCTCCACTGGATCTGTGGGCTGCCTGTCCCATCTCAATAGGCCAGGAAAAGGTAAACTGCAGGTCCAGATTTTCCCATCCAACTGGGGAAGTCCTTTTTTCTCCCTGTCTCTTACTCTCTCCCTATCGTGTTCCCTTGCTCCCCCTCGCTGAGCCAAAACCGGAATACCCCTCCCTCTTCTCCTACTATCCCCGCAAACTGCTTGTGTTTTAAACCCCACCAGCCAGACCGGGGCTGTGTTTCTCTGTGTTATATACAAATAAACCTGTTGTTTTGGATACCTGTCTCCTTCTCTCTCTTTCTATTTGGGGAGGGTACATAAACTGCCTGTAGCAGGTACTGTTCTCAGATTGATCCTTTGAACACATGGAGACCCCAGTTTAAGTCTTTAAGCCAATGCCCTCGGAAGTTTAAGGAATGGTGATTATTGGGGTACATCGCCCTGAGAGGTCATGAGTGGGAGGGGGGTCTCCTGTTAACACTCCCACCACCTTCCAACATTTCATTAATGATATTTTTAGAGATCTGCTCAATTTATATGTGGTTGCGTATCTTGATGATATTCTTATTTTCTCCTCCTCCTTTGAAGACCATGTGCACTATGTACGAACTGCTCTGGAACGTCTTAGAACTCACAAATTGTATTGTAAATTAGAAAAATGCCTTTTTCATGCATCGTCAGTCCCCTTCTTAGGATTTATT
The DNA here is from genome assembly GCA_003113815.1 of Sphenodon punctatus. Classification (NCBI taxonomy): domain Eukaryota; kingdom Metazoa; phylum Chordata; class Lepidosauria; order Sphenodontia; family Sphenodontidae; genus Sphenodon; species Sphenodon punctatus. The sequence continues at coordinate 254,090 of QEPC01011055.1, read as the reverse complement.
ATCTCTTCAAGGGGCGTACATATGGACCCGGGGAAACTGGAGGCTATTAATTGCTGGCCTTCCCCTCCCACTGTAAAGGCACTACAGAGGCTTCTAGGCAGTGTCATCTACTATAGACAGTACATTCCCCATTACGCTGACCTAACAAAACCTCTTACCCGGCTGTTGCAGAAGGGGGCATGGTTCGAGTGGGGGACCCCGCACCAGGATGCCTTTACCTCACTTAAACAAGCGTTTATGTCAGCCCCTCTATTGCAGCATCCAGATGTCACCTTACCCTTTATAGTGGAAGCAGATGCCTCCGATGTCGCCATAGGAGCTGTGCTGACACAAACCCATGGACCTTCAGTACATCGCCTTCCTTGCGCCTTTTATTCGTGGCAACTGACTCCCGCAGAAAGGAACTATCTTCCTGGATAAGAAATTTCTGGCTATTAAGGCTGCATTTGAGGCGTGGAGACACTTTTTGGAAGGGGGTCACCATCCAGTACTTGTGTACACAGACCACAAGAACCTGACATACCTTCAGTCTGCCTGTATCAACAATCCTAGGCATGCCAGGTGGGCTTTGTTTTTTGCACAGTTTTCTTTTTCTATACAGTATCGCCCCGGGTCCTAGAACACTATGGCAGATGCCTTGTCCCGGTACCACACGACAATGGAAAACGAAGGGGACCTTCAAGGACCAATCTTTCCTCCATGGATGTTTGCCTCGACTCTCCCTTCTTTGGCTCACTTACAAGGGGTAATTCTAAAGGAAGAACCTTTACCCAAGTACCAACGGAAATTGGGGTTGTTATATTATAAAGGGAAGTTAGTTATTCCCCCCAAGTTTAGATCACAAGTCCTATGGGCCCACCACGACTCCCCCCTTGTAGGACACCCTGAGATGCAGCGTACCTTGGCCTTGCTTCGGAGATCATTTTGGTGGCCCTCACTGTACAAGGACGTCAAACAATACGTCCAGGGATGTTTGACGTGTGCAAGGACTAAAGTTCCCCGTTCCTTGCTGGTGGGACTGTTGCAACTAATGGATTGTCCTAAAGACCCTTGGCAAAAAATAGTCTTAGACTTCATTGTAGGACTTCCTAAGATGGCAGGGTACGATTCCATCTTGGTTGTTGTCGATTACTTTATGAATATGGGACATTTTATCCCCTTTAAAGGTCTGCCTTCTGCTCCTGCTACCACTCGTCTTGTTCTTTGCAAAGTGATCCGGTTGCATGGTATACCAAGAGAAATAATATCGGATAGAGGTCCTCAATTCATTTCCCACTTCTGGAAAGCTTTTTTTACCCTTATAAAAGTCAAGCTTCGACCTACGACGGCTTACCATCCTCAAGCAAATGGACAGGTGGAAAGAATAAATCAACATATTGAACACTACCTGTGATGTTTCTGTAGCTACCTTCAAGAGGACTGGGTCGACCACCTACCACTCACCGAGTTTACATACAATGGTCCCAACTCCTCCCTGGGGACTTCACCATTTTTTGTTTCCTATGGGTTTCATCCTCCCCTCTGTTTTCCAGAGGCACCCCTCACGTCTGTACCCGCTGCAGGGTCTTTGGTGCAATTAATTCACAAAGCCCAGCGGGCGGCCCAGAGTCATTTACTGGATGCACGTCGCCGTTATAAAGTGGCGTCAGATAAACGATGATGCCCCGGACCCTCCTTTCAGGTAGGAGATATGGTTTGGGTACTCCGTCATAATTACCCCTCTTTGCGCCCTTCTGCGAAATTGGATGACACCTATTTCGGTCCTTTCCCAATCACCCGTAAACTTAACGCAGTCACCTATATGTTAGGGCTTCTGGCCCACATGCGAATTCACCCATCTTTTCACATATCCCTATTAAAGAAGGCCCTTCCCCCCGCCTATGCCATTCAGCAGGATACCTCAGCCCCTCCTATTCTCCTCCCTGCTGGTCCTGAACACGAGGTCTGGGCGGTTCTGGACTCTCGTATTCTAGGTTCACGTTTATATTATTTGATAGATTGGAAACATTATGGGCCTTCTGAACGTTCCTGGGAACCGGCCATGAATATTCATGCCCCTCGACTTATCCGTAGATTTCACTTTCATCACCACTCTAAACCAGGCCTCCCCACCTAGGTGGGGGGGCGGAGGGGGGCTTGGATGGGGGGGTACTGTCAGGGCAACTGCCGCGGGCAGCAACGCAGCAGCGTGAGATCTGTTGCCCCAGAGGAATCCCCGGAAGCCCCGGAAGGGCCCAGAAGGGCTGTGAATGCCATTGTGGGGGGGTGGATCTACCCCATGTTCCGGGGATGCTCCTAGCCCCACCCACAGCAGCAGGGAGCATTGAGCTCAGCGGTGGGTTAGGGCCCCGCCCTGAGCACACCGGGCCCCAATTGGGGTTTCTCATCATAAAAGGAACCGGCGGGGCCTGTAAACCCCGCCGGTAATCACTTGTGAGAGACTGGCCCCTGTTGTCCTGAGAACCTTCTTTGCAGAACCTTGACTTTACCTATTGAATCATACTGTGAGAATGAACGTGAGTGTTTGGTCCTTGTGTCCCCTTCTCCTGCAAGAGTGAAATTGGATGAGTGAGTNCGTGTCTGGGTGGGTGCTGTGGCTCATACCTGACTGTTGGAAGAGGCCCCCACCCTCTCTCTGTGGCAGACCCAGAAATAAGACACGTGCAAATCCTGCCCTTCTTGGGGTGCTAGTGTTGGCAAGTTGAGTCCCTGTCTGGCACGTGTCTGGGTGGGTGCTGCGGCTCATGCCTGACTGATGGAAGAGTCCCCCCCTCTGGCAGACACAGAAATAAGACACGTGCAAATCCTACCCCTCCACTGCCACCCACTGATGTGCGCTGCTTGTGCCTGACTGCCCACCACCTGCATGCCAGCAAGCTTGCTCTAAAGGATAGTGGTCTTGTCCTTAAAGTTATATGGAACAATAAACAAAAATAAATTTTACACACCTGGCAGCAGTGGCACCTCCTCTGTTCTCTTCCTCCTCTGGTGAGGAGTCCACCTCCACCACCTCCCCAAATGGTGCAGGGTGGGCCTCCACTTCTTCCTCCTCCACCTTGACCTTCCTCATCAACTTCATTTTTCTTTTTCCACCACCAACACCACTGCTTCCTTCAACTTCCATCCTCACGCACAAACCAAACCGCACACACACAGCTACAACACACACACACAAGCTCACAACTAATTTTTCACACAAGTTCACGTCACACAAGCCAGACACCACACCACCGCACACGACAACACACGTGATCGAAATACCGTTTCCGGTTTTTGGTCTCGCGAGCTCACGAAGTCAAACAATATAGATAATGATAATGAAAATAAAATCTTCATTTGAAATCAGTATCGGTATTGATAACGACAATAACAAAAATGACATTGTCATTATAACGATAACAATAAAACCACACATTTTGATAATGAGAACAATAACAAAAACAAAAAGCGACATGGGACTCTGATGCACATCCCTAGGACTTATCCTAATCCTTAATAATCAGAGATGGCTTTTATCACCAAAGCAAGAGATTTCATATCGGATTTACTGGTGGGGAAAATCCGACAGATTTACTTGGTTTTTCAAATATTCATTTCAGTTCTATCATTTATTGATCTTTTGGTGTTTTCAAATGAGATGCTAACCATATGGCCACCCAGTAGCCACGAATCTGACTGCCCATATTGTCAGGGCGACCGCCGTGGGCAGCAACGCAGCAGCGTGAGAGCCATTGCCCGGCAACGGCCCGACCGGAGGAAGCCCCAGAAGGGCTGTGAACGCCATTGCGGTGGGAGAGGAGCTACCCCATGCTCCGGGGATGCGCCTAGTCCCACCCACAGCAGCAGGGAGTGCGGCATTGAGCTCAGCGGCGGTAAACCCCGCCGGTAATCACTTGTGAGAGACTGGCCCTTGTTGTCCTGAGAACCTTCTTTGCAGAACCTTGACTTTACCTATTGAATCATACTGTGAGCGTGAACGTGAGTGTTTGGTCCTTTTGTCCCCTTCCTCTGCAAGAGTGAAATTGGATGAGTGAGTCTTTTGTCTGTGTTATTGTCCTTTCAGTATCAGTGGCAGTGGGATTGTGTGGTGTGGGTTATCTGTTCCCTTTTCCCCAAATCCTCAGATCCGTTCCTAGATATCACCTGACAAGTCATCCCCCCCATTCTTGGACCCTATTGACCCTTTTTTCCCCCTTCCTCCCCGGGACCTTGCCCTTCCCTTCCCTTGTCCTCCACCATTTATTGCACGGTACCCTGGGCCCTGTATATACCCCCGAGAGTCTGTTCCCCCTCCCTGTGTGTTTACTTCCTTTCCTCTGGGGCAATTGGCTACCTCTCTGTGAGTCCCGATGATGAAAAGGGTTGCCCTCTAACCAAGAGGGAAAGCCCACATACCACCCTGAGGGACATTATAGTCCTTGATAGAAATTCCATCCTGAGAGGTGGCTGCCCTGTTGTTCTTATTTCCTTGTCCTTCCCTCTATCTTCTTATCCTTCCCCCTACCCCCGTGACACATATGAACCTGGAGCGGCCAGATGAGAGCTCCCGTGAGCCACAGAGCACCTACTCGTGGCCCTACCCAGAGCACTTCTGGGAAATTCAGAGTGCTCCATGTGGGTCAGTCCAAGCAGATCCATGGTAACAGGCAGCCGTAGAGCCTCTGCCTGTATGAACAGTGGCAGGCAGTCACCCCAACAAACAAGTCACTGCTTATAGGCACTGTGGGCAGGGGAAGCTGCTTTTGCAAATCACAAGAACTGGCTGGGAGTACTGTGGAGCCTGGGTTCCCCAGTGCGCATGCCTGGAATCATGTCACTTGCAAAGGTCAGCCTGGCAAGCTTCCCCTTCCCCCAATGCAGGGAGAGTGTGAGGCGGCCGTCTCTGTGGCCGTGGTAGCCATACTGTGAGCCACCCATTAGAATTGATGCCCTTGCACTCCACCTGCATGGGTGCTCTGTGGTACAGCCACACTGCGGTCACAGACCACCCCCCATCACCGTGCTCATTGTGCACCCATTGTAGAAACAAGTGATGAATTTCCAAGCATGGAAAGTAGGGATGGGCTAACAGAACGCGGTTCAGATGTTCAGATGTTCAGATGTTTGGTCGTTTGGTTCAAAACCCGAGTTCGGGTTTGGTTGTTCAGTTCAGTGGAGTTCAGTTTGACTGAATTTGGCCAAACATTCAAAAATAGTTCTATCAATACCGATACCGAATTTGATTTTTTCCACGGTATTGGTATCATTTGACCCTGAAACGACCCCTGGTCTCCACCCCTGGTGCCAGGAAGTCTGCTCCTCAGCTGCCTCCACCTTCCAGTCATGTTTTTCCCGCTTGAAGTCACGTTTTTCCCACCCTCGAACTCATCCGAACTCATCCAAATATGACCAAACTGTTCGGCCATGTTCAAGTTCGGTTCGGCCGTTTGGTTTGGACTACCAAGCAGGCCGAGTTCAGTCCGAATTCTGAACATCCGAACCATGTTTGCCCATCCCTAGTGCAACGTGTTGTATAAATAAGCCCTTGGGTGTTCCCCTGTTACTAATACTAAACCAGTGCTGTCCATTCCGAGCCTTACATGGTCATTTGGCCTCCGGTACACAAACAAAAGGCCAAGCCCTGTCCTTGCTTGTTTGTGTCTGTGAAGGAGAGATAGGAGAAGGGGCTCCCGACTTTCCCCCTTCCTCCCCGCCCCATCCTGTCCACTTCTCCCCACTCCTCAGGGATTATACTTCTATTTAATCAGCCGCTTCCTACACCCATTGTTTCCAGTCAACAAAAGCCTTAATCACTCCTGCCTGTGGAGACACTAGGACTTGAGCAAACACTGATAGTGCCTAACAGAACCCGGAGAGCTCTGTTGCCTGCCAAGATGGGGTGGGCCTTCCCCCCTCTTGATGGATTTCCATACTTAGCAAGATTTGTCAGTAGAGTGTAACTTCCATGTACCTTTAGAAAGTCAGCGCTCTCCCTTAAACAGCCTGACTATTAATGCCTCTGAGTAGAGACAGAGAAAAGCCACAGCTCCGACCACATCAGTAAAAATGAGAAAGCCCAAGATTGCTCCATAAATATAGGCCACTTGACACTTCTTAAATTCTCAGCTTCAGCAAACAGCAGAGTGTCTACATTTTTATCAGGAATTCATTGACAAGGGCTTCAAAAAGACCTACAAATAATACCAAGCAGGGCAGGGAGAATGTATTTGTTGAACATTTCAGCATGGGAGATCACCTTTACTAGCAGAAGAATTCATCTTCTCCAAATGGTTTATAAGGACCCACAGTTTACAGCTGCTTTTCTTTTCATCTTTTTAAAAAAATATTAATTTAGTGTTTAGGGAAACTGGCAGATGTCCCCCTTCCTCCCACCCCCACCCCCCGAGATGACAGTCCTCCATGCTGAACAGATCCAGGGTGAACAAAGACTAGTCTAGATTTATTTCAATACACCCCAAGCCAGACTTCACTGGCAGGGAGCACAGCATGTAAGGTCTGTTCCATTCTAGCTCTTGCTTCTGAAAGAGTGAATTCATGGCACAATCCCAACCAATTACTAGCATTCTATCTAGGGAGCTATAGGGACTTATCTCAACAATACCTGGAACACCTCAAAGTCATTGACACATCTATTGTCACAACACCCCTCTGGGGCAAAGAAATGCTGTTCCTCCAAATTTACAGATGGGAAACTGAGGCCTTGAATAAATTAATCTTGAAAGGAAGAACATAAGCCAATGAAAATGTACATATATATGCATTTGCTTATGCAAATTTCCATTGCCTGATACAGAGGTTGAGCTAGCCTCCCACCCCCTCCAAAAAACCCACAGCCAGACAGATTAAGGAACATGGCCAAGGTCTGATTGAACTCATCTTGCCTGACAGCTAACCTAGTGCTTCAACCATTTAGAGTATTGTTCCTTCTGCGACTGGCCACTTGGTAACAGTGCCTGACACATCTCTGGGAGACAGTGTGATTTCCAGCCCTTTTCACTCAGAGGAGAAAGAAAATCCTTCAAAAATCCAGTCTATTTGAAAAGACCTTAAGTCCTTCCCACAAACATACATCAGCAGCAGGGCTGGGAGGTCAGGAAGAAAGGATAATATAGTACTGTTTCCTGCACACACCTCACACTCCTTGTCTTTGCCCCTGTGACACCCATCAGCCCTCTGGGAAGCAAAAAGAGCCTGAAGGGGCATAGGGGGAGAGCAGGAGAGGTACAGGGAATGTTTGGTCTTGAGGACTGGAAGACATGGCTTAGAGGGTAGTCTTAGGCTCCTGTCCCACCCTCCAGTTGCCCCCTTGGTCTGGGATCTTGAAGGTGCAGAGAGAAACCATGCCAACAAAGTGAGGCATGTGCCCCCAGAAGGGCAAGGAATCAAAGCACAGCCTGGCATGTCCCAGCAAAGCAGAGCTGGCATGAGCCGGAGCAGCCAGGAGTATTTGGATGGGACAGACCCACAAAAGACCCCATTATGCAGATCTGATGCATGACCAAGTCAAACCAGGAGTCGATAGGGATCTGCACACCCACAGAGAGAGAGAGAAAGAGATAGATAGATACTGATGACCTTCCACTGGTGGAAACTGGTGCAGCTCCTTTGGCTTCAGTGAGTCAAGACTGGCTTACACGACCCAGCAGCTGGCATGTCTGATTTGAAGGAGAGCCTAGCTGCCTCTGCTGTAAGATCACAGGGTCAGCGGCTGCTCTCACATGATCTGCCTCTCATATTTCTCTGCCTTACATGCCTGCTAAATCTATTTCCTTTTCTTGTAACTCTCCCTCTTTCTCTAGAAGGGATGGCATGTCTGTCAGTGGAGCGACAGCAGTCTCAGATCAGAGGGGAGAGCCCTGTCCCAGTTCCACAATGTAAAAACAAGGGGAAGAGACTTGCCCTGGGGTCTGGGTACAGGGACTAGTTCCTGTTGCCTCTGCAGGGCTCACAGTATGCCAAAAAGAAAGTGACTGTGTGCAGAGATCCAATCTCAGGAGGGGGAGATATGCACCCTCCTTTCCCTGCCCCCCATTTTGAGAGGCAGAGCATGTGAGAGTAGCCACTGACCCTGCCCTGTGAACTTGTTTGGAGTCCTTGTTGGAATCTATTCATGCCACCACTTGTGAACAAGAGGCCTGCCCGTCCTGGCTGGTGAAAGCCAGCCAGGAGACGTTACGGCCATTGCTGGCTGGGGTGGCTAGTGCCTCCCTCCAGGAGGGCAGGGTGCCTGACTGTCTGAAAGAGGTTGTGGTTAAGCCCCTGCTCAAGAAACCATCTCTAGATGCTGATGCTCCTGCCAGTTATCGGCCGGTCTCTAACCTCCCCTTTTTAGGGAAGGTTATTGAGCGGGCTGTGGCATGGCAGCTCCAGGAACATCTGGATCGCACCAGTTTCCTTGACCCCTTTCAGTCTAGTTTTTGGCCTGGGTATGGTACGGAGACTGTATTGGTGGCCTTGGTTGACGATCTCCGTCTGGCGTTGGATCAGGGTCATCAGAACTTACTGGTCCTGCTAGACCTTTCGGCTGCATTAGACACAGTCGATCCTGAGGTGTTGGTGGCCCGCCTGTGGGACCGTGCTGGGATTGGCGGGATAGTCCTGGACTGGTTTTGTTCATTCCTAACCAGGAGAACTCACCGGGTGGTCTTGGGGAAGTGTACATCTTCCCCCCGGGACCTCACGTGTGGAGTCCCACAGGGTGCCATTCATCCCCCCTCTTGTTTAACATCTATATGCAATCTATAGAGTGCAAAAAATGTGGTATTGCATCAGTATTACCTCTCAGAATTTGAAATGGATGGCAAAGTTAGGGGAGATTGTGAGAGGGTTTCAGGGCATGCAGTGTCATCAGTATGCTGATGACACTCGTCTCTATCTCTCTTTTTCCATCGACCCAGGCCAAGAAGTCTCCTTATTTTCCCAGTGCCTGTCAGCTGTGGGGGCTTGGATGAGGTTGAGCCATCTGCAGCTGAATCCTGACAAGACGGAGGTGATGTTTTTGACCTTTAAAGCCCTTCATGGTCTGGGCCCTGCTTATCTGAGGGACCGCCTCACTCCCCATGTGCCCATGTGACCCCTGAGATTATCCGTGGGAGCCTTTCTGGAGGTTCCCCGGGCGAGATTAGTGGCTACCAATGTTAGATCTTTTTCAGTGACTGACCCTGTGCTGTGGAACCCGCTCCCGGAGGAGGCTCGGTTGGCNTCTTCATCACCTCGAGGCTGGATTACTGCAATACGCTCTATGTGGGACTGCCCGAGAAGTTGGTCCGGAGTCTGAAGCTGGTGCAGAATGCCGCGGCCCGTCTCGTCACGGGAGCGGGCTGCAGGGAGCACATGACACCTGTGCTCTGGGTTCTGCACTGGCTGCCTATAAAGCACCGGACCAGGTTCAAGGTGCTGGTTTTGACCTTTAAAGCCCTTCATGGTCTGGGCCCTGCTTATCTGAGGGACCGCCTCACTCCCCATGTGCCCGTGTGACCCCTGAGATTATCCGTGGGAGCCTTTCTGGAGGTTCCCTGGGCGAGATTAGTGGCTACCAATGTTAGATCTTTTTCAGTGACTGACCCTGTGCTGTGGAACCCGCTCCCGGAGGAGGCTCGGTTGGCCCCCAGTCTCCTGTCATTTTGACTTTTATGTAAGACCTGGCTGTTCTGCCAGGCCTTTGGCAGTGGGGGGGGATGGGGGGTTGCTTTCTCCCTGCATATGGGATTTTTAAAATGTTTAAAATTGTTTTTATTGTATTATTGTTTTATATTGCTGTTTGCTGCCCCCAGCTGCCCTGTGGGCAGGAGGGGCAGGATACAAATATTTTATAAATAAATAAATAAATAAATAAATAAAATTAAATAAACTTACAGCAGAGACAGCTAGACTCCCCTTCACATCAGACTTGTCAAGCTGCCAGGCTGGTGTAAGCTTTCCTCCACCTCCAGTTTTCATCTAATACTCTTGCTGGCCCCCTCTGCCCCCACTTCCCTTCTTTTAAGGGCCCCTGTGCCCTGATGTGAGAACAGACTCAGGGTAACAAGGCAGCTTTCTGTCCAGCCCCCGCCTCTTCCCCCTCTGGCCATGCTGCTGCAATTCCAGCTTGCGCAAGAGAAGCAATGATAAATTTCCAACAGTGGCATTACAGACAGTCATAAATAATGCCTTGCTCTTTGGTGCCGGCACTTTCCATTAGGGCTGTCTGGATTGGGCTGTTGATACCCCCAGTCTATGCTGGGACTAGCAGTAAAATTTATCAGCATGCTTTCTTCACCTCATAAATCATCCCAACTGGAAGCCATATGGCAGATAAGGCCTTAAAAAAACCACATGACCACTAGCAAGTATGCACTGCGCACCCCTCCCAACAAGGAAAGAACCAAGAAGGCAGCACCTTCTCTTCACAGCCCCTGTCTCAGCTCTTGGCCTTCCTGTGTTGCAGTTTCTCCCTGTGCCTTTTTGTCACAGTGCCTGACCCTCAAAGAGGCAACATCCCAAGAGGAGGGGGCTGCACAAGGAGTCTCAGTTTAGCCAAGGGGGAGTCTGCCATATTGTTAGTCACATCAAAAGAACAGCTTAGTTTCTGTCACAGACTAAAGGCCTGATTTGCATTTAATCCCTGGGTGCACATTCACACATTCTCCATGTTGCATGTATCAACCCATAGTCAATGACAATACCTACCCAGTCAGTCCTTTGCACCTAGGGTTACTGGGTTTGGTAAAACTCAAAAAGGGACATCCTGAGTGCTCTCCCTCACTACCATGTATACACAAATATGTATAAATTAACACAAATAAATAGGGATGGGAAAACGCGGTTCGGAGTTCAGACCAAACTCAACCAGTTCTGTCAACTGAACCGAACTTCCAAACAGAACTCGATTTTAGAACCAAACCGAACCGAATTTCCGAACTCAGCTCTCCCCATCCCTAAAAGATAATATTCCATTTAGTTAAATGGGGTTTGAATTTCTGGATTTTGTTCAGAAGTTCGGAGTTCTGACTGAACTCGAATAGTTCAGTCGACCGAACCGAAATTGTGAACTGAATTTCCGAACTCGGTTCTGTTCTGCTCACACAGGATCACCACACAATCCTCTCTTGTCCCTTCCAACTTGACACGCAGACCCCTCCCCACACCTAGAGATGGAACAGACAGACAGACAGTAGTGCTTCTTGCTCACATGGGGCATTTTTAGATGATACAAAACGTCTGTGAGCAGGCAATTAAAACTGTGATTAAAATGCATGTTTACTCACTGTGAACAACTATCATGCGTGTTATGTGAAAATTTCCACATCTTAATCCAGTTTCTGGAACCCACAACATCGAGGGTTCCAGAATGTGTAGTCCCAAACTCATGCACTAAAGATTTGATAAACATCTAAATGTAACTCGTGTGAGATTGCATTGGCTCCAATGGCCATTTTGAAAGCATAAAGAAGTGCTCCTCTCTGTAAACCACATTATTTAGGGTCCATCCAATATTGGTATTTCACTCTGGGACCCTCAGCAGTGAGTACAGGAAAAATGTAGTTTTACAGTACCACATGACTCCCCACTCCCCCCCACGCAATGGGGAGGTGGGAATGCCTAAGCAGCACTCGTGCATATACCGAGGGGTCCTTGTGGTTGCTACAACCTTTGAATTTCATGCACATTTAAAAATGACCACTTTCACCAGGACTGAGTTTAGCATATGCTGGTCCCAGGTTGGGGAACAAAGGTGGGGTATTATTCTTCAGCCAGCAACCCTAGAGTTGCTCTCCAGCTCAGTCCGGGGGCGGCACACTACCCGGGTCTCAGTTTGGGGATGGGTGGAGGGGCACTCCCCTATGCCCATTCCTAAGCCCAGCCATTGGATCACTTACCTGATCCCCCGCTGTCCTGAGCCCTGTACCAGGCTTGGAGCCTCAGGTAGGGTGGGCACCACAGCAGCAGAAAATCTGCTGCCAGGCTGCCCACCACCACCAGATGCTACACTGGCTGACCCCCTCTGCAGCCTGTCTGTCTCAGCCAGGGGAAATGAGGGTGAGGCAGAGGCCCTGCCTCTCCCACATTTCCCCTGGCTGAGAGACTGACAGGGAACCCATGGCATGAGGGAGAGGTGGGGCCTTTCCATGAGGGAGAAGCAGAGGCCCTGTCTCTCCCTCATGCCGCTGGCCCCTTCTGCCACCTGGCTGTTTTGGCCAGGGGAAATGAAGGAGAGGCAGAGGCCTCTCCTCTCCCACATTTCTTCTGGCCGAGTCTGACAGGCAGAGGGGGGATGGAATTTGGGACAGGCAGGGCCTCTGCCTCTCCCTCACTCCTGATGGCCCCCTCCACCATCTGTCAGTCGGAGTCAGCCAGGGCCCCCGCGCTCGGGATCCCCAGCTCCCAGTCACTGTCATGCCGGGAGTTGGGAGTGTGGGGCCTCCCCAGGAGCAGAACCTGGGGCAGCTGCCCCAATCTGCCCCGTGGTAGGGTTAGCCCTGACTTTCACACACACTACTGCTCTCTCTCTCTCTCTCTCACACACACACATGCTCACTCACACACTCTCTCTCTCAGATACACAAGTGTTCTCTCTTTGACACATATGCTCACATGCACCCTGGGGCTATGGTGTAGGCTAATCCATGCTTCACTCCCTCAGAGCATGGAAGCAAGAGGCAGGCTGGAGGAGAGTGATGGGTGGAATCTTTTTCCACATAGGGTGATAATAGAAGTTACAGCACCGCAGGAGCAACCCGGCCTGGATTGGAAGGGGAAGCCACAATGGACATGGTCAGGATTGGGTCTGGTTCATGTGGTTGGGCAGCCAGGGAGAGCAGGGAGCCGCACCAATGTGCAACTGGCCAGCCCTGCCTCCACACTGCCCACAGCACCCCACCTACCGCCATGACAGGCAGCCATGGCAGCCAGGCATGGTGGAACATAGCAAACATTATGGCCTGGTCGGGCAGATGGTAGCCCAGACTCTGACCCCAGAGGTCTCCGGGATCACAGCCGAGGCTCGCCGCTAACATGCCCAGGAACAATCCTGGGTAACATCTGCTGGCCCCAAAACTAACGTGACACTTGCCCACCGCCCAAAGCAGGCCACCGTGACATTTGACTCATAGTGGTCAGACATAGTTGCTCTCCTCATTACCTCATGGCATAGCAAAGGGAAGCTAATAAGAAGTACACTGTCCCTCACATCACAACTTAATGATCCAATGCTACAGCTGCTGGGTAGCACAGCACATCTGAACAAGCCTGTTTTCTGTGTGAGCCCCAGCACTAATACAGATCTGCCACTGAAGTAGTGCCAGCAGTAGGGATGGGACTTTCCATTTCTGTTTAATCTGAACCTTCCTGGAAAAAAGCATTTTTGGTTTAAACTGAAGCACCATTAAATCATCCTGCCTTTATGGGGTTTTTTGTTTTTATATTTTTCCCATTGAAGTCAATGGGAAATTTACCAATTGATTTCAATGGGAATGGAAACTGATGCATAAACTGTCACTCCCTGCCCCCGCCCCCACCCAGGACCCTATTTCCTCCCCATTCTTACTGGTCAGGGCCCTGGGATGTACTCACTGTTAGGCCCAATGTCCCAGGGGATGGGGGGGATGGTATTTTTGGTTCAGTTTCCCTTCCCTTTGATTTCCATGAGAAAAACACAAAACCAAAATCTGAGTCTGTAAAAAATCCAGATTTCCAAAAGAACCAAATGAAACCAACAACAAACTGAAATCTCAGCTCCCCTGGTTCCCACCCCTAGCCATTAGTGCAGAGCCCACCCAGAGAACCAGTGGCCGAGAAGTGGTCCCTGTCTGGACTCCACCCCCTAATGGTGTGTGCCAAGAGGTTATTCCACACAGCTGGTGACACACTGATGTCTTAGAAGCACCCCTATGGTGGTGCCAGTCCCCACTGCTGTGATAAACTCATTTTCTATTTCTTCTACAACAGACAATTACAAGGGTGAGCAAGCTCTCTCTGCCTGCTGGGGTTGATTTCCTGGGCTTGCCTCTGTTCTCACTGCTGGTCAGGGCTGGGGAGTGTCTCCAGCAGTAATTACTGCTGCCTAGCTCCAACTGGGGGGCGGGGGGGCAGCCCTGCTGCTGAACCCAGAAGTGAGGGGCAGAAGGGCCAGGACAGCTTTCTTTCAGTTGCTCCATAACCAGGCTTTCCCTTCATTGCTCCATTTGCCTGGTTGTGGGGAATAGCTCTACCCCTGTGGAAGTAACACGCACTTGGGGTGGTGTGCTTTGTGCTGCTCCCCTGCCCCCCTTATTCTTTTTTTGGTTGGACTACCTCTGTGACGCTGGAAGTCCTTGCTGCTCTCTGCTGGCCCCTAGTGCCGACTGGCCTGAACTTCAGGGAAAACCATGGGCAGCAGGAGCCCAAGTGGCCTGGGAGGAGGTATTTCAAGTGTCCCGACCATACTGGGGGAGGGACAATTCCCCAGACCCCACCCCCCAAATGGGACTTCCCACCAAAAAAAAAAAAAAAAGGAATTGGCAACCTTATCTGCAGCTCTGTGTTCCTCCTAGTGGGGATGACTGCAAGGAAATCAGTTTATGGACAGAGGGCTCCCTGTCAGCCAGCAGCAGCAACAGAGAATTCAAAGGGAGAATCCAGATTGACTCTGGCACATCTGCTGCTTTGCAGAGCTTTGCTGAAGCCATTGGAGCAGCAGCTACGGGGCAGTGTGGGGCCTGATTCCTCCCTCACACCCCCCCAGAAGTGATCCCCTCCTGAATCTTTCCTACCCTGGTGAAAGGGGTGGAAGTAAGGGATTTACCAACCCCAACGCTAATTCAATGGGCCACCCTCACCTCCAGTTTTCTGTAGAACTCCACACTGAGTGCCAGGAGGTGTGACTTCCAGGGACAGAGGTGGGGCTATTTGGGTATGGGCAGGGATGACCCCCCTCCGGCTTTTACACTTATGTGTTGCTCCTGAATGTAGGGTTTACCTTGACAAACACATGCCTATTTAAACATTGACATAACTTTGGGCTAAAATTTTTGTGGGGTGCTAAATCCCCTTGCTGATCTACATAAGCCCATCCCCCATGACCCTGGACCTGCAGGGGGAGGAATTTTGCAGGGAATGTGTTCCTCATATCCCCCACTATACTTATGCCTGTGTCTTAAATACATGGCAGCCTGTCTACATGAGCATTTAAACATCTGTTAGCTAGCACCTCCTGGCTAGCATGTTAAAATTACATCTATTGCACCACAGAGACATGCCCTAGATATAACCTGCCATTTCTACCTTTCTAGCCTGTCCCCGACAATACAGAGTTACAGAATGGGGTGGGAGGGATAGCTAGCATTTCATAACTACACATGTGTGCACTCATATAGAAGCATACACAAGCGCACATACATACGCACACGCAGAAACATATCCAAACATACACATACTGATGGACATGCACACACATGCACATCATGGGCATAGTTAGGTGGGAATGGGCCCTGAGCAGAAGCTGGAATTGACCCCTTCTGGGGCACTCCACTCCAGTGTGCACATGCATTCTACGTGTGTGTCACCCCGCGCCTCCCCCGGCACGTGGACCCCAGTGTGGCTGCACCTGTTATAGCTATGGTCCTGATGGAAACAACAGTCATGATGAGGGCCTGCTGTTGCCTTGGCCCAGCTAGGTGGCTGGCCTGGATGTGGTCCCCCAGATGATTCTGGGCCCACAGCCCTGAGCTACCCAGGCAGGCCAATGTGGGCTATAACGGGCAACCACTTTTTTTTTTGCGGTGCCACCCCCTTGGGATTGGGGATTGGGGGGCACCATGGCTGCCCATCATGGCAGGGGGCTGTATGTTTGTTGCACATTTGTTTTCTCCCTTAGAAATACACACATACACACACTGAAAATTCTGAATTTTTCTAATTTGAAAAAAAATCAAGATTTTGTTGATCTTGATTAATATTTGTGAATTTTATCCAATATTACCCCTAAATATCAGGTTTTTTTTAAAAAAATTGGTAACTTAAAAAAAATGATTCTGGCAACCAAAATGCATGGACTTTTTTAAAAAATAAGTTAGCGCTTTTCAGCAACTGAAATGAAAACTAAAAACTTCATCTCAAATGCAGGACAGGAGTGAAACAGATTTTGGGGCTTGATTCTTCTTTTGTTTTAAGGTTGCCTGTTAGGCAGGAGAGAAGCCCAGAGGGAGCACATATCCCATGGTGCATGATGCAGGAAATAACATTTGGCAAGTCAGAAAAAGGAAAACTGGAAGACTTTAGGTCAAACCCCAAAAGTTGAAAACCCTAAACCCTAAAAGCAAACCTCTATTTTTATGCATCTTTCTGCAGTTTTTTAGCGTGATGACTCTGCTTTGAAATATGGCCCCATTCCTCCATGTTTCTTGTCAGTGCAAGCCCCGTGGAAGGATCAGATCTGATCAAGAGACCTTAGGGGTAGACGACCCCCAGCTTTGTCACTCACTGCCAACTGTGGGTGTTTTCAGACATTACGGGGCCGCTTGGCTCCGTACTGAAAACAACCCTTTCATTCCTCGCCGGGGTCACCCCGTCACGCCATATCAGACGTGCCGGGGGGCTCCCGGCGGGGAATCTGGCAGGGGGCGGGGCCACGCGGCGCAAAGTGCGGCCGCACGGCCCCACCCCCTCCACGCACCCCGCCGCCCGCCCTCCAGGGAGACGGGCGGGCGGCGGAGCCACTGCGGCCGCCGCATCGGGCCGGATGTGCCGTGGCCCGGGATCCCGCCGGGGATCCTGGGCCATGGCAACCGGCCAGACGTTAATTTTTATTGGTCCCCGCTGGGGATCTTTTTGACCACGCTTCCCGGGACATTCCCCCGGCTAGCCCGGGAAGCGTGGTTCAAATTGACCCCATGCGGGTATTGACCGTGGCGAACATCTGGCGGCCGCCAAACAGACGTTCGAGCCACAGTGACCACAGGTGGGTATTCACCGTGGTTCACTGTGATCTCGTAACATCTGAAAATACCCTGTGTGTGTGGCCATGGGGGAAATGAATTTACCTGGGGGCAGGGGGGATATTTACCTCTGAGAGCTGGCATTTCATGTTAAGAAGCCCAAATCAGAGCTAGGGAATCAAAGTCTTGGGCAGAATGAAAGCTCAGGAACTCCTGTGCTCAGACCCCGCTTGGATAAATCAAAGCTGGGAGAAATGTTTTGTACAAATATTTACCTGTCAGAAAATGTGACTTAATCAAGATTGAAACTTTCCTTGGGAAATGCCAATTTCAATGTACAGATTGGGAGGGTTGAAATGAAAAGTATCATTTTAACATGCCAAAGTGCAGTTTAATTGCAATAAAATATGTTGGAATTGTTTGTCTCTATGTTTCTGGGGAAAAAATGTTTGGAATTTTAGTTACATTGTATGTGTTGACTTTTCATTCTGATTAAAAAAAGAAATTAATCTTGAAATCTCACAATTTTCCAAAGGACAAAAATTCCTTTCCCCAGCAGCTAAACACTCAAAGACCAGTTAAATATTACACAGTGACTTGGAGTGTAAAACTAGGAATTGCTATCACCATGTATCTTAGCAGTAGGGTCAAGAAAGATAAGATGGCTTATTTAGTCTGCCTCCTTCTTCTAAGCAATCATCACGTGACTCCCACTGCCCATGTTTGGACATATTCATTTTCAGGAGCAGTATTGATACTCAGTGGGGCAGTGGTCATGCAAATAGATACTAATTTTGACTTCTGAAACATTATAATCCAGAGGAGAATATAACCATCTTGTTCAAATTGACCACTCCATTGCTGCTACCAAGAGAGACTTTGGGTGAAAACAGACATGACGCTAACCACCTTTAACCACCCTTGGTGGTTATTTATGCAGGTTGCAGGGCTGCATAGGGCACCAATACAGCCCTGCAACATGGATAAATAACTACCAAGGGTGGTTAAAGGGTGGTTTAGCGTCATGTCTGTTTTCATCCATAGATTAGGCCTTTGTTTTCCATTGCCCTGCACTTTGAGTCTTCTTTAATACCCATAGAAATTGGAACAGGAGCATTTTATACTCACTTTGTACAGATGTAAATGACAATACAAATTGCTCAGATATTCAGTGTCTTTGTTTATAAAGGACCTACAAAAACACCCTGTTGTGTGTGCCCCCTGCTGGTGGCCCTCTCTCACCCTCTGGTGGCACTGCAGCAGCAGTTCAGTAATTAGCTGTATGGTGTTGAGAGATAAACAAAGATGCTCTGAGCTTGTAACAGTGGCGTATGCTTCAGAGGCGTTCAAAACAGAGAGAAAGAAATAAACAATTGTCAGTTGCCAAACAGAGAAATGATGCAATTTGGGGGTGGGTTGGGGAGGTAAGGGAATGTTTTCAAATATTAGAGAAGGTTTTACAAAATGGGCAGTAGCACACAGAAATCCTACAATATTTTTTATAGTTCTTAAGGGAAAAATACAGGCTGAATGCCTGACTTGGCAGACACAGTGTCCAGTGGAAGCCATAGACAGAGAGTCTGGAGATCATGCAGATAAAAAGGGACTTGGGTGTCAAGGAAGAAAAGGTATGACATTCTTTTGTTGCTCCATTGGCAGCCAAATCAGTTTTTACAGATTTTTTATCCTGAAGTCTCTTGCTTTGAAATATGGCCCAGGTTCTAGTCCAAAGGATGCCCCCGTGGCTGATTAGGGTCTGTATCTTTTGCACTTGCTTAGTTTCTTTGATAATCCATGAATTAAAATCCCATCAGATCCTTGATGTGGATTTACCTTTCTTTGCTGTTACATTTCTTTCTGTTATAACACACTCAACTGCATCAGCCACACAAGGGTTAAATTGTCCACGGCCAACATAAATGAAGCCACATGTCCCCACACTGGTGGGTGATGGAAGGAAGCCTGTGCTGTCTCCTGTGGGGGTGTTATGGAAGGAGGCCTGCCTTGTAGAATCTGCTACAGAATACTCTAGGGAACACATTCAATTAAGTGTCCTAAATTCGCCTAACTATGCATTTAATTTTACAGTAATAGGATAGTCACTGTATAATAGCAGATCTTCTGAGTACTAGGAGAGTGGCTGAATATTAATATTTTGATTATTAGGGACATGTGTATCCGAGGTTTAATAACTATGTAATATATTATTATGTAATTGCTCAGCTTCTTAAGTGTGTTTTCATAATTAGCTGCTGTTTAGCTAAAATAAATATTGTGCTTATTAAATACAGAAATACATGGTGAGTTGCAATAGTTATTTGCAGGAGGCTAGCTAACATAGAAGGCACCTCTCCTGTCATGTACTTGTTTGGTTACGATCCTCAGAGCACTTGCTCCAGAGCAGTTCCATTTGTTGTCCAGATGGTCATGTAGTGCTATCTCGTGTTCTGCCTCACACTCCGTGTCCCATTTTCCGCAGTGTATGCTACAATTTTGGGGAAACAGAGCCTGGAGGGAGCAGGGTGAGTGTGTTCTCTGGGACTGGGGGACACAACTAAAAGAGGTGGCATGGGAACATGCATAGATAGTTCCAGGGATTCACTGGGAAGCAACTGTCTTCGTAGGTCAAGGACATGGAGGATGAGGATAGGGATGACCCAATGGAATGTCTTTTACTGGGCTCTGGGTTTGACTTTGAAGGGGATTGTGGGCAGTCTACAGGCACTGTGAGTAAGATTAAGTGCCTAAGGCAACTCATGGGAGGGGCATATCCCCCCCCCAATTTTGGAAGCCCTATAGAACCCACTTCCCAGACCCCCACTCCTGTGCTCCTGTGCCCCCCCCAACTATCAACAGTTACTGATCTTCCATGGCTAAAGGTGTAGCTATAATAGTGACTGATAGAGCAGCTGCACCAGGGTTCGACTCCAGACTACCTTGTGCAGCTGTGTCCACTGATGCTGGGAGGAAGGGCAGTGGCGGCCCCATTCTATCTTCTTCATCAAGGCTCATTTGAAACCTAGCTGTTCCCCTGCATGATGCATCCAAATCGTCCTGGACAGTTGAGCAGAGGGGTCAGTCAGTGTTTTTTACTAATTTAACCTTTTCAGGGTGTATGGCTTTTTCCTAGATAGAGTTGCAGTCCTGAAGCCCAGAGACCATAAACGAGTGAACTATTTGGCCTCATCTGTGCTTCACCAGAGGGGCATAGTTTCCTGTTCTAGAGCAACTGGAAAAGAGGTACTGTTACCATCACAGTGTGGTGTGGATGATCCCACTTGGCAGCACTTGTGACCTTGGTAGATGACCTTTGCCGAGAAAAGGACCGGGGTCGATTGACCCTATTGGTCCTTTTAGAGCTTTTGGCAGTATTGGATACCATTGACCACGTTGGTGATGTTGGTGACATTGGTGATGTTGGTGACAAACCTGCGGGACAGCGCGGGGGTGGGTGGGACCGTTCTTAAATGGTTCCGCTCATTCCTAACTGGAAGAACTCAGTGGATGGTACTCGGTGACTATTTTTCATCTTACCGAGACCTCCCATGTGGGGTCCCGCAAGGTTCTGTTCTGTCCCCTCTCCTGTTCAATGTGTATATGCAGCCACTCGGCGAAGTGATCAGAGTTCAGGGTGAGGTGTCATCAGTATGCGGATGACACCCAACTGTATCTCTCATTTTCAACTGACCCAGGCCATGCTGTCTCAGTGCTTACCTGGTGTTTGGCAGCTGTGGGGGACTGAATGAGGGCTAACCGACTGCGACTGAATCTTGACAAGATGGAGGTGATGCTAGTGGGTAGGTCAGTGGAGTTGACAACTCCATTGATTGATGGAGTTTGCCCTCCACTGATGTCCCAGGTGCGGAACTTGGTGCGGTTTCTCAATGCGCAGCTCTGCCTGACTCTCCAGGTGGAGGCTGTGGTGAGGAGTGCCTTCCACCAGTTACGTGTGGTGCAGTGGCTTCGGCCTCTGGTTTCGGTTCTGGACCTGGCCACGATCATCCATGCTTTTATTACCTCTTGGTTAGACTACTGCAATGTGCTCTATGTGGGGCTACTTATGGTGACGGTTCAGAAGCTGCAGCTGGTGCAGGATGTGACGGCCCGGCTCCTGGTGGGGTTGGGCCACCGGGAGCACATTACACCAGTGCTCAGGTTTCTTCACTGGCTGCCAGTAGTCTTCCAGGCCTGATTCAAAGTGTTGGTTCTAACCTATAAAGCCCTACACAGTCTGGGCCCTGCTTATCTGAGTGACTGCCTCACTCCCCAGGTTCTGGATTGGCCACTACAGTCGGTTGAGGGTGCACTGCTGGAGGTCCCCTGGGTTTCCTGGGGGGACACGCAGGGCAAGGAATTGTCAGTCGCTGCGCCGCGCCTGTGGAACTCTCTCCCAGTGGGGATGCGTTTGGCCCCGGACCTTCCGGCCTTCCGTAAGAACTGCAAAACCTGGCTGTTCCGTCAGGCATTTGGTGAGAGAGAGGGGTGGGGGTTGGGGGGGGGGGGGGGGGATGGGGAGGGTGGGGGGCTGTTTGTGAGTATATTTGTAGGTTTTATGATGTTTTAAAAATTTTAATATTGTTTTTTGTACTATGCAAGCCGCTCTGAGCCGCTGAGGCGGGGAGAGCAGGATAGAAACTCTGTCAAATAAATAAATAAATAAATGAGCTCCCTTTTTCCCACGACCATTGAGGAAGCAAGGACTGACTCAGGAATCAAGGTTACACCCGAGCACTATCAAGCAGAAAGTTCCAGCCAATAGAAACTAGTTGAATTTTCCTCCTTCTTCCTAACACTCTTGACCTTGCTTTGCTCTATCTCGGTTCTCTTCAGTTGCTTTGCTTTCCATTTACTCCAGACACTCTAACTTTTGAGGGATGTGGTGTTGTCTCATGTGATGTGGAGGCAGAGCTAGATGCTGTCTCTGTCCATCCACTGCTTTCTACTCACCAACTCTTCCCACAGCAGCTGATATTTTGAAGTGGAGCGAGCAGTTGCCCACAATGACCACCTTTGTTTGAGAAAGTAAGATTACTGTGTTGGCTCCAAATATAGGCAATAGAGACAAAGTAATACAGTGATACCTTTTATTGTACCAACATGACAATTGATCTTTTATTTCATACCTCCACTAACTGTAACTGGTCTACTAAAAGATATCACTGTACTACTTTGTCTCTATCATCTGTGTTTGGTCTGAGATGAAGCACCTGAGATCATTCAAGAGCATTTCCATTCATCTCTGCAGTATCATGCTGGCAGGACAGGAGTATCTGATGATCACAGAGGGAATGGGACAGTCATCTAGCAGAGCAATAAAGGCGGTGCTTCTTCAGGACAGCCCATATCCTCACAGATGAGGGGTTACTCACTTGAGTAGTCCCAAAGTAAAGGGATAAGACCCTAAATGCTTAGGTCTTGCTTACATGAAGATTCCTTTCTTCCTGTGCCAGTGTGTGTACTGTATGTGAAGCAGGGCTGCTGGTGGTCATTTCTGTGAGGTGGCCATCCTGAAGTGTTATATCATCAGTGTTTCATAGACAGGGACAAGCCCAGAGACTAGCCTCACAGGATGTGAGCAGGACAGAGGGGCTGGAATGGGTCTTCGGTGGCTGTTAGTAAGGTGTATGGAAAGATAGTGGAGAAGGGACGGGCCTTGGCAGGTGTAGCTGTGTGGGAAGATGTATGGGAGGATCTGAGCCCCATCTTTCTAGGCCTTCCTTCATGGGCCTAGTAACAGCACCCTGAATTGCACCCTGACCTTGAATCATCACTGTTCCGAGGGCTTTAGGTCAGTGTCCCTGACAGGCAGATTCTGGAAAAATTGCTACCATTTTGAGAGTGAGGGTGCTCACTCAGCTACTGGAAAGGGGAAGGTAGTACCCAGGCTGGAATTTCCTGAAGTTCTTCCTTTCAATCACTAGACACTGCCCTGGTCCTTGCTGAGCAGCAGTCAAGTGACCTCTGTCTTTTACCTCCATTTGCCAGAGGGCAGAGTGGGGTGGGGTGGGGCGGCCTGGGCAAGGTGCAGGAACAGTGCAGACAGGAGAGAGGCACCCAACACTGGTCCCAGATTCCTCAACCCAGTAGCCAGCTGTTTCGTCATGACCAGATTCACCCCCAGTGGCCCAATCACCCCATTTCCTCCAGCCAACTCCACCTTCCCTTACCCCCCCCCCCAACTTTGGACACCTTCATACCTCCAGCCATTACTGCCTCCCACAGAGCCCCAGCCACAGCTCTCCAAGACATCCCTATTTTCTGCAAGACACACTACTGTCCTGGACAATGCCAGACACTCACCCTCTCCCTGAAACCACTAATGCTCAAGAACCCTTAAGCCCCATTTCCCAGAGGCACTTTCAATTACTGCCCGCCTCAGGGATGCCCTGGGTTTGGGAGTGGGATTTTTCTCTCATATTTCACAATGACATGTTATGGTCAGAATTTAACCACCACCCCTTCTAAGTTCCTGGGGCTGAGAGGAGCTGGGGAGCTGAAATCATTTATGGTGTGGACAGCTTCTGCAGGGTGTGAATCTGCTGCTGGAGGAACAGCAGCCTCCTTCACAGTGTGGCAAAGCTCTGCAAAAGCTGCAAGCAGAAAAAGAAAGAAAAATCCATCCTATTTTTTTTCTCCTTATTGATCGTTCCCTCTGTTCCAGTTCTAGGAACGACTTTGGCATAAAGTTTCCTCCAGTAGATGTAAGATGAGGGGCTGGAATGGGCTGCCGCCACAGCACCTGATACTTGGTAACTGCAGACAAGTTGACTGGTGCCAGCAGGATGCAAGCAGATGAGGGCCGGTTACTGGAACAACCCAAAGGGCTTTGTAACTGTTTCCAGGCTTGTGAACTTGGGGCCAGCTTCTTGTTCTGGTTCCTAAATGTCACATTTCAGTGTGTTTATTGTCTTCCCCCACCCGCCTCACAGGGAAGGAAGGCTGAACGAGCTAATAACTCAGCTGCTGAGAACATGTTTATTTGATTTTTTAGTGCGTTAGCAAATATAGTGTGTACCCAAAAAAAAAAAAAAATCCCTCTGATGCCAGCACATATAATTCCTCCAGGAGAAAGCCTGATAGGAACACAAAAGCATGCACGCTTCCAAACTGTAACCAATATTTGCACATTGGAGTGACTAATCTCCACTTCACACAGCAGAACAATAGGCATAATAGCAAGGTACATTAATGCAAAGCGGGCTCGTCTGGTGCCTTGGTTATTTGACACATAAACAAGGAGAGAAGGGGGAGGATTTTTATTTACCTGTATAACTATCTGCTGAACAGCGGGTTACAAACAAGCTCAGAAAATGCTGACCCAGAGCTGCTGGTGTGCCTCCTGTGCTGGGTTGGCACATGATTTGCAGCACTGCGGGAGTTCTATCGCTGACCTCATTAGTAGCGCATTTCCTGGCTTGTTAGCATCATATTTGTATAATTTACGGCACCTTGGTTTTTATGGAATGTGTTCCTTGTAGAGTGTAATGGCAGCAATATATTTAACCTCTCCTGTTTAGGAATGCTGCTGCTCATGGCAACCTGCAGATATAAAAGGAATTTTTTCTCCCCGCATGCACTTTTTTCCTTTTCTCTTGCTTGGTTGCTACATATCCAAATATACGTGCAACCTATAAAGTGTTCATAAAAGGGAAAGTGAATTGGCATGCAGGAAGCTGTAGCTCTCTCTGTAGCCTTCCAAGGTCAAGTCCTTAAATCAACACCATGTTGGCCTCCCAAAGCCGTTCCTCATCCATCAAAGGGAGAGCGAGGCTTGCCCCAAAGGTGAGGGAAGGAGTCTCATTGACTATGGTGCTGCATTAGGACACAAGAGGTTTGGGTTCAGTTTCCCACTGTGCCTGTATCCTTGACATATTGCTTTGGGTCAAATTTCCAAAGTGTTCAGCATAGAAAATGAAGGCCAGTGGGGTAGCAAACAAATACCCAAAGCAAGAAAGGGCAGCCCTGCCTGCCCTTCCCACCAAATGATGATGGCTTCTCCCATTCATCCATCTTCCTAGCAGGGTTGCTACCTTTTTCAGTTTCAGCCAGGCTCTTGGGGAAGCGAGCCTTTCTGACATAGCTCTGCCTCTTGCAGAGTGACAGGTCTCCATGAGGAATGGGATTATGTCAGAAAGGGGTGTAACAGTTCTTTTGTCCCACCCCTACAAGATGGCCCTGCCACCGGGTTTCTTCCCAGAGGGAGCTGGAACCCTACTTGTTCCTGATGTAAATCAGTGAGAGCTACTGCCTGACTCCCATCTAAGGCTGCATTCCCATCTGTGATGGTGGTGGCAGCAGAGGGAGCCGCGAGGGAAGACACGGCAGCGCAGAGGAGCCAGCTGACAGGAAAAGAGCCGGTGCGAATGGGGATCTGCCGCAGCTTCTCTCACGCATGTCAGGGTGCAAAATCCTGCCCTGACATGTGCAAGAGAAGCTGCGGCAGATCCCCATTTGCACCAGCTCTTTTCCTGTCAGCCGGTTCCTCGTGCCGCCACGTCTTCTCTCGCTCCTCCCTCTGCTGCCACTTCTGCCGCAGATGGGAATGCAGCCTAAGCCCCTGAAAATCGATCCCAGTATTTCAGAGTAAAGCATAAGGGGACTTGCCAAAACCAGAGAGTTTTGGGTGACATTTCAGGATGGCTTCCACCAAATATTACAAACATTGGCTGAGATCCACACCCTGCAGAAGCTTGTGAAGCAATTCAGGTCCTTCTTAATTATGGACAAAAGCAGGCATTGCTTAAGGAAGAGGTGGTGGAGGGGATGAAAGAACCCCCACCACAAGCCAAGCAGCACCCACGAACAAGGGGAATGTAGTCCCTTGTCAAACCCCTGTTCAACAGACACCCCCACACACCACAGGGAAGGATCATCGCTACCAGCACAGCCACCCCATTGGCAACACTGGATGATAACAGACATGTGGAGGGCCCACTTTGGCCCACCTGGACTAGAGATTTACTGAGACATCTATTTCTGGGCTGCCAGATGTGGGCCCACTGTTGCCCTGGCTCGGGTAGGTGGCTGGCCCAGAACTCGTCCCCAGATGATCTGTGGCCCACAGCCCAGGCAGGCCAAACTGGGCCATAGCGGGCCAGTGTGTGTGTTTGCAGTCCCATCCCCCCAGGGATTGGGGGCCACAATAGCCAGCCCATGACTGGCCACCATGGTGGGGTGCTGGGGGGGGTGCTGGGACGGGGCTGCCCATCTGCATGTTTGTTCTGTTTCCTCACCCTACTGGGGGTGTGGGAGTGCTTGCTGGCCAGCCTGGTTGGGCACACATCTGGTCTGTACCCCGACCTGATCTTGCCAGTGCTGGCCCCCCTCCCAGAGTGTGTAGCTGGCATGCTGGCTGCAAGTTTATTGTCACCCACAGTTTCTTCCCTGCTCTAGTAGCCAAGCCATTCCCCTCTCCCTTCATTTGCCACAGAAAGGCTGTCTGAGCTGAGCACTTTGTGCCCGAGTGGCCTCTTTCTCAGTGGCAGCTATGATAAGAACATACAAACATAAGAAGTGCCATACTGGGTCACACCAATGGTCCATCTATCCCAGCATCCTGTCTCTGACAGTGGCCAATCACGGTGGCTTGGGAGAAGTACCTAGCAGGTCACAATGGCGGATCCATTCCCTGTTGTTTTGCCCCAGCTCCCATCATGTTCCATCATCCTGTCTGGCTAATAGCTGCTAATGGACCTATCTTCCAGAATCTTCTCCAAACCTCTTTTAAACTCAGCTGTAGTACTGGCCCTTACCACAGCCTCTGGCAGTAGATTCCACAACCCAATTATATACTGAGTGAAAAAATATTTTCTTTTATTTGTTTTAAACTTGCCACCCATGGACTGTCCCCTAATTCTAGTACTAGCTGAGAGCGTAAGTAACTGCTCTTTGTTGATTAATTCCACACACATATGATTTTCTAAACCTCTACCATATCTCCTCTCAGTTGTCTCTTCTCCAAATTGAAAATCCCCAACCTATCAAGCCTCTTCTCATACAGGAGCCCTTCCATGCCCTTGATCATTTTTGTTGCTGTTCTCTGTGCCTTTTCTAGTTCAGCTATGTCTTTTTTGAGATGGGGTGACCAGAACTGCACACAATATTTGAGATGCGGTCGCACCATTGATTTGTATAGAGGCATTATAACCTCCTCAGTTTTATTATCTAGCCACTTCTGAATAATTCCTAACATTCTGTTTGCTTTTTTGACTACTACTGCGCACTACCCACTGCGCTGTGGATTTCATTGTATTGTCCACAACCACCCCCAGATCCTTTTCCTGAGTGGTAACTCCTAGATTAGTACTCAGCATTGTGTACGCATAGTTTGGATTATTTTTCCCTAAGTGCATTACTTTGCACTTGTCCACATTAAATCTCATTTGGCATTTAGATGACCAGGCACCCAGTGTTATAAGATCCCGTTGCAGTTCCTCACAGTCTGCATGTGTTTGAACTACCTTGAATAACTTGGTGTCATCTGCAAATTTGATCACCTCACTCTTAACACCCTTTTCCAAATCATTAATGAATACATTAAACAGCACGAGTCCCAATACAGATCCCTGAGGCACACCACTTTTTACATCCCTCCATTGTGAAAACTGACCATTTAGTCCTGCCCTTTTCTTTCTATCTTTTAACCAGTTTCTAATCCACAGTAAGACACTATCTCCTATCCCATGACTTTTTAATTTTCTCAAAAGTCTCTCATGAGGGACCTTATCAAATGCTTTCTGGAAATCCAGGTAGACTATATCTACTGGGTCTCCCTTCTCCACATGCTTATTTACACCCTCAAAGAATTCCAACATGTTAGTGAGGCATGATGTACCTTTACTAAATCCATGTTGACTCTTCTCCATTAAGCCATGTTTATCAACATGCCCTGTAATTCTCTATATAATGATGGTTTCCACCATTTCCCCCAGCACAGATGTCAAGCTTACTGGTCTGTAGCAGGATTGCCTCTGGATCCCTTTTTAAATATTGGGGTTACATTTGCCACCCTCCAGTCCTCTGGTACAGTGGCAGATTTTAGTGACAGGTTACAAATTACTAACAGTAGGTCTGCGATTTCATATTTGAGTTCCTTCAGAACTCTGGGGTGAATGCCATCTGGCCCTGGTGACTTGTTAGTATTCAGTTTGTCAATTTGCTCTAGAATATCCTCCAACGTCACTCACATTGATTTTTAACAGCTCTTCCAATTCCTCACCCACAAAGTACGAATCAGGCTTGGGTACCTCCCCAAATCCTCCGCAGTGAAGACCGATGCAAAGAACTCATTCAGCTTCTCTGCAATGTCTTTATCCTCCCTGAGCACCCCTTTTACTCCCTTGTCATCTAATAGCCCAACTGACTCCCTAGCAGGTTTCTTCCTTCTGATGTATTTGAAAAAGGTTTTGTTGCTTATTTTTGCCTTTTTAGCAAGCCTCCCTTCAACATCTCTCTTGGCCTGCCTTATTAACACTTTACATTTACATTGCTAGTGTTTATGCTCTTTTGTATTATTTTCATTGGGACTAGCCTTCCATTTCTTAAAGGACAACTTTTTGGCTCTAACAGCCTCCTTCACCTCCCCATTTAACCACAGTGGAACACGTTTGGTCTTCCTGCTTCCTTTTTTAACTTGAGGGATGTATTTAATATGGACTTCCAGAAGGGTGCTTTTAAACAGTCTCCATGCCTCTTGCAAACTTGTAGCCCCTTCAAGTTGGCTTTTTAGTTTCTTTTTAACTAATTTCTTCATTTTGTCATAGTCTCCCTTTTAAAAATTAAATGCTACTGCTGTACTTTTGTTTATCTTTCTCCTTACAGAAATTATGTCAAATGTGATCATATTATGATAGCTATTGCCTACTGGCTGCGCCACAGTTACTCCTGGCACCAAGTCCTGCGTTCCGGTGCCACTCAGGATTAAATCTAGAATAGCTCCTTCTCTTGTTGGTTCCAGAACCAGGCGTTCTAGGTAGCAGTCATTTAGGGCATCCAGAAATTTGACCTCCATGTCCTACCCTGAGGAAACATGATGATATCCTCCCCACTCCTCCTCCGATGCAGCCCTGCTCTAAATCAAACCCCAGCAGACAGTGAACACATTGTACTTAAAGATGTCCTTTTTCCACATGGGTAATATCATTCCTCTACAGGAGAATGACTCATGAGGGAAAGGAGATCCCAGCTTTCCATTTGGGTACCATGGGGCACACTGAATTTTTCAGAAGCTGTTGGCTGTGTGGAGCCCAGGATGCATGAGCCATTTGTTTCAAGTTAGAGAGAATGGGGGATATGTCACTTGGCCTATCTGTAGGTCTGATAAAAGGGGAAATATTGGGTGCAATTGCACCAAACCCCCAAGCTCAGAAACTACAACAGTTTCTTTTCTGAAGCAGTGTGTCATATTCTTAGTGACTGGGAGGTGAATGTAGCTTTTTCTGTATGAACAACTAAGTACTGGTTTCTCTAAAGGCTTGGCAACCACTAGGCCATGGTAAGACGTATGTGTGCGGTGGTGTGGAAGTTATTAGGGTAACTGGGGATCAATGGCACAGCAACAATAAGGCCAGATTGCACAAAACACAAGGCAAAAGGGGTGGGTCTGGAGTGGGAGGTAGGTGGCTTCCAGCTACCAGAATGTACCAGGGTCCCAAATCTCTCTCACTGGACCTGACCCTGTGAATCAACCAGGAAATGTGCCCAACACAGGAGCCCCTTCATGGGTCAAGGGGCTTTCTTGGGAATAATTTCTGCAGGACACCCCTTCCAGATGGCACTGGCACCCAGCTGTAACTGTTGAGGAAGGACTAAGGCCATTTTAAAATGAGTGCCGCGGTGCGCTTGTGCGGGATTTCAAAAACCCCACGAAGAGAGATTAGATTAGATGCCGCCGGCAATCGCGCACATGACATGGCGACGAGCATTATTTTCAAACTGTAAATGACCTACCTCGATCAGCCTCCAGGTCAGTTCGTGGCTTGAAAAGAATGTGCGTTGCTGTATCATGCGCGCTATTACCAGCGGCATCTCATCTAATCTCTCCTCGCGGGGTTTTTGAAACCCTGCATGAGCACACCGCGCACTCGTCTAAAAATGGCCTATGGGCAGACCCATGATCTGGACCCTACTCTTCCTGCATGCATCTCGGGCCCTCCTTCCATCTCTAACTTTCTGCACAAGACCCTCCTATTTCAACCTGTCTGTCACAGGGCCGATAGCTAGGCTGTAGGGGCCCAGGTGCAAAAGATAGAATACCCCCACCCCCGACACACACCTTGTTGATGCAGCGGGAGACTGGTAGCTGTGGTGTGGGAGATTGTGAGAGGGGCAGGGAGAGACAGGAATTGCTGGTACGGTGGGGAGGGGAAGATTCCTGGGGCAGCGGTGGATGCAGCCCTCCCCCAGGTGCCTTTAGGTTGCTCTCTCTCTCTCTCTCCACTCCTCCAGCTGGCCAGGTTAGCCTGCTATTCAGCTGCCTTCACCTCCCTTCCCCAGGTCTTGCTGTGCTGAGGCCTCCTCACCTTGTTACGCATGCCACTACAGCCTGCTGTGTTCCTCATCCCTTGTGCTGCTGCAGCTTCCTGCAAGGAAGTTGCCCCTTCTCTGATGACTTCCTGCCTGCCTGGGACCATGGCAGGGGAGGGGAGAAGGGCTAGGTCGCTTTTAGACGAGACAAATTTGCACATGATTGGTGAAAAATGTGCATGTTTTAATGCTCGTTTAAACACATAAGCTGTTTTAAATGTGCATTTGCCATGATCGTGTAAAAGCCAAATCCATTTTGAATGTGGTTTTTAAATAATGCACATTTTTTAAACCAGTTTTGAGCCCCTTTGATGATAGGGGGATGCCAAAACCAGTTTTAGAAGATGCGCATTATTTAAAAAACACATTCAAACCAGTTTTGACTTTTACACGATCATGGCAAATGCGCATTTAAAACGGTTTAGGTGTTTAAACGAGCATTAAAACATGCACATTTTTCACCAATCATGTGCAAATTTGTCTTGTCTAAAAGCGGCCTAAGTCCAACTCCAACCGTTGCAGGAACATTTCAAATGCATAAAGAGGGACAGAATCTCTGCTGCTTCACATTCGACTTACTTTTTTGTTATTACATATCTCCCCATTTTCTGAGCTAAGTCTGTACATGCTGCTGATGCTGAAAAGGATCCATTTTTTCTGCATCTGCTTATAAGCACAGCACGTTCCATGCAATGGCTCAGGCTCAGGCTCACAGACTACTTAAAGAAACCCCACCTAATTCCTGTACATGCCACAGTCATGCTCTTCATGGTTGTCTTCACCTCCTGTGTTGGTCTCTAGAGAGGATGAGATGCAATGGAAAGGTCACTCAAAGAGGCATTTTCCTTATGTTGCAAAACTGAATGCCCCACGTAGCTTGGATCATAGTTCCCAACTGCTTTTTCTGTTAATTAGTGCCTCCAGGCAGGTCTCAACCTGAGAACTTTGGTGTTCTCATGAGATTCAGTGGGATGTAGAGCCCAAACCACTGGCACTCCCTTTGGGGTATGATTTAATGTGGCTGTTTGCACTGGCAGCTAGTAACTTCCCCATTATACCATCAGGCTTGGCAGGACTTTAAAGCAAAACGATATGAGTAACTCGTCCCCAAGCTGGATCTTAACATTCTGCTTATTCCTGGCTTTGTCTGTGGATTCCAGTGAAGAGAGTAGGCAGAGCCATGTGATTCACCACCATGGGATGCAACACAACCCTCCAAATACATGTTAGCCTCCCAAATTACTGCACAGTCCCAAGGCAAGGGTCTCAGCTGGTGGAAATAGGCATGGCTTCAGTGACACCAAAGGAGGAACACCAGCTTACACCAGGACAGGATTTGGCCATATTGTCATCTCAGCCATTGTGATTGCTTCTGAAGTTTTCATTTGCCCCTGTCGTCTGGGTGCAGTCTGGAACATTAAGTCTCTGCAGCAGGAAAACCAAGCCATACCTTCCTATGATCCCATGTTGGACAGGAGCACCCTGATTTTTCAGGCAAATCCTCTAGTCCTGCCTAAGGCCAGTAATTCTCTGCTTTTGGAGGTGTTGGCTGCCGGAGCATCAGAATGTCCTGACACATTAGCTACCGCTACCCACCTCCCCCCCCC
Source organism: Sphenodon punctatus (assembly GCA_003113815.1). Classification (NCBI taxonomy): domain Eukaryota; kingdom Metazoa; phylum Chordata; class Lepidosauria; order Sphenodontia; family Sphenodontidae; genus Sphenodon; species Sphenodon punctatus. The sequence continues at coordinate 222,067 of QEPC01011055.1, read as the reverse complement.
ATGCACCACTAGGGTACATGCACGTAGGTACTGCTGCAGCTGGCCCTGCACCCTGCATGGTCAGACTGCAGCCACTGGAGCTAGAGCTGTACCCCCACACCTTCCATGTATATGTGGACTGTGTCTGTGAGTGAACAACTGTGCTAAGTGTAAGTGAATGTGAATGAAAGTGTGTGTGAGTGTGTATGTGAGTATGTGTCAGGCTCCAGGGTATAGCGCTGTGGGGGAAACAAGGAGGGGGAAGGAAGGCCAGGGCTAGAAGGTGGGAAGAATCAAGGCCAAGGCATGGGGGGGGGAAAGAGTGGCCCCAAGGCGACCCCCCTAAACCTCTCAGTCGCTCTCTTGTACCCGAGAGATTATGTACTCAGCATCGATACCAGGCACGCTGGTCTAAGAAGGTACGCGACTCATCATCGAGGTCAGGGTCCAGAGCCAGGGGAGGAACCCACCACAGGGAAGTTGGTGGGTTAACCAGTACCCTGGAAGCCAGGGGAAACTAAACATAAGTCCAGATGGAGCAGGGGCGAAGGAACGAAGCATAGGCTCAGACGGAGCAGGGGCGAAGGAACGAAGCATAGGCTCAGACGGAGCACGGGGACAGCAAGCATGGGGCATGCACAAGACAAGGGGGACAGGCAAGCATGGAACATGCACAAGGCAAGGGGGACAAACAGGTACAGAACACACACACAAAACAAGGGGAACCAACAGGCATTGAACACGCACAAGAGAAGGGAGAACAAACAAGCCTAGGCCATCCCCTTGGGGAGGGGGTAGCCAAGCCCTGAATGCAAGGCCAAAGGAAGGGGCAGGACAAACACTCACCTTCTGGAGAACATACAAGAGGAAGACAGGGGGCACAAAACACAGTCTTACCACATGCAGAGGGGGCGCATACACAGGACACGCTCACACAACATACAACACAAGTATTCCTCAAACACAACAGACAAGAATGGGAAGGGGATAAGAGACGTTGCTCCACCAGCTTCCTGTGGCCACACCAGGGCTTAAATACTTCCTGTGGCCAATCAGGAAGCTGGGAGGCAGGCCTAGAACAACTGGCTCCAGCTGGGAGGGGGCATGACACACAAGGAGCAAACACACAAAGGAGACAGAAGGGGGAAAACCCAACACCCTCACAAGCCCACCAGGTGGTGCAGGGGGCTGGAGAGCCTGTCTAGCACCCCACGGGCCATGGGTTTAAGGCCCAGCCCTGACAGCACCCCCCCATCCAGCACCCCCCCGGGAAAGGGGCAGCATTTTTGGCCACAAAGGACTGGACACGGATTTGGGAACATAGGAAGGGGTACCCTATACCATGGCGACAACACTGGGAGCTATAACCACTACAGACCCCTGAAAATGAACAAGGGGAACCCTCCTCGCATACAATAGCCTCGAATGGTGCTTTACCCCAATCTACAAGTAGAAAGGAGGGACAGGTTGGGAAGGGTGTAAAATGGCTTGAAGAAGGGTTGACACAGCCTGGATGTAATTCCAGGTGCTCTGGGCTAGACATATAGCGGGGAACAGAAGGTACCAAGGACATGAAGTGCGGGGTCCTGGGACCTCTCTTCCTAGGACAGGAGGGGAGGAGGGAAAACAAGGAAAGGGGTAGGGTCGTTGAGGACTAAGTTGGTGGGACCAACCTTGAGACGGAAGCCCATACATGGTGTCAAGAGCATTTCTCCAAGGTTGGGCCTCAATCCTTCCAAGCGGCACTTGGGCTATACCCGCAGACATTGCCTTTTGGAAGTAGGGGTTTGATTGAAAAACAGTTTACTGCCATGACACAGTAGGATGAAGGGCTGTTGGCACGCGTTGAGTGGCACTTGGTCCCTGGAATGCTGATAAGAGATGCAAAATAGTTGCCTGTCGAAAGTTGATAGCCGGCTCAGTCCCTGGCAGGTGAGCTGTTGGTGATGGCTGGTGAGTGGCTCCACGCTCTGACTGGGGGGATGCTGGCCTCCGCTGATCAGCATCCCCAGGCTCTGACTGGGGAGTCTCGAGTTGCAGCCGAGCCACAGGTTCTGAATGGAAGGCTGCTAGCAATGGCTTAGCTGGTCCTGGCTGGGAGGCTACCGGTGGCAGCCAGGTAGTGGATGCAGCTGCCTGGTGGAACGCCTCCAGTGATGGCTGCCTAGTGATCTCAGGCTCCAGCTGTGAAGTTGGCTGTAATGTCCGGGTAACCGATGTAGGCACAGGTTGGAAGTCTGCCAGTGCCAGCCTGGCCACAGTGTCAGGTTCCAGGCAAGGGCCTGCTGAGGATGGCTTGGTAGCAGCCTCAAGTTTTGGCTGGGGAATTGTTGTTGGCAGCCAAGCAGCAAACTCAGGTACTTGCTGGGGAAGCTCTGGCAATGGCTGCATAGGGGCTTTCGGCGTCAGCTGTGAAGCTGCCAGCGGTGGACAGGTTACGAGTTCAGGCGCAGACTGGGGCTCGGCATGTGTCAGCCTAGCGGTACTTTTAGATTCCAACTGAGGGACTGCCAGCAACGGCCTGGCAGTCAGGTCAGGAGCTGGTTGGGAGGCTGCCAGCAGAAGCCGGGCAGCGGCCTTAAGTTCCAGTTGCACAGTAGCCTAAGTTGTTCAAAAAGGACTGGTAAATCTGGCTCCTGGGCCAGCCTCAGCCCTTGTGCACTCATTTTTGGTGAGGTAAGCATCTTAACGAGAGGGAACAGAGTTTCTTTTACAGGGTTAGAAGTTGATGGTAAACCGTTTTCTTGTTCCCGTATCTTCTCTTGTAAGTCCTGCAGGGAAGCAGCTAGCGTGACTAGTTTCTCTTGGACTTGTTGATTTTCAAGTTCTTTTTGCCAGAGAAAAGATTGCATCTGGGTGCATTCTTCCACTGCAGCCTGCCGAAGGTGTCTTTCTTCATTGCACAAAGAATGGAGCCTGGTGATTTCAGCTACGAACTGTGCTGCTTCTTGTTCCAAAAGATGGTTCTTGCGCTTCAAGTTCAGGTTCTCGTTCCCTTTAACCTGTAACTCTTTTTCTAGAGTCTTGAAATCTGCCTCTTTCCTGAACTCTGCAGACCCCTTTTCTTCACCTGGAACTGCACTCTGAAAAGTTGGAACTGCTGGAGGAGGGGACAGCACTTGGTTCCTCATCATCAACCCCTGCGGAGGAGAATGGGACATTGGGGAGGCAGAAGGAAACGTCCCATGTTTTATGCCCACACCTTGTATAGTGGTGCCTATGAACGCTGGCGAGGGGGGTATTCTTTTCCTTCACTGGCACCAAAGAAGTCACAGTAGTCGTATGTGAGGGTGCTTGAATCTCCTCTTCTTCCTCACTGCACTTTTCCCATTCTCCTTCCTCCAAGTCTGAACATTGGACCATTTCCCAGGGCTGAGACGTAAATGGGGTTGATCGCCTAGCTGTATTTCTAGGTTTTGACTGGCAGGCGGCAACTACAGCCCTTTCTTGAGGGTTACCATTCACCTTTTTCAAATGAGCCTTCACCTGGTGGTGAGCATCCCACATAATGGGAGAGGGGTCAAGAGTTCCTGGTCGTTTATCGAGAAAGGCTTCAACATCATGATATGCCGACCATTTCCAGGGGGCTGGTTCCTTGGAATGCAAAGCCCGACTGACACTCATTTTAGCACCACAAATAGGGGAGTTGGGGGGAGCACGGGAGCTATGAGGAGTTACAGAAAGGGGTAGAGCAATCTGTCAGGCTCCGGGATATGGAGCTGTGGGGGAAACAAGGAGGGGGAAGGAAGGCCAGGGCTATCAGACTCCAAGGGACGGAGTCAGGGAGAGGGAAGCAAGGTGGGAAGAATCAAGGCCTAGGCACAGGGGGGGGAAGGGTGGCCCCAAGGCGACCCTCCAAAACCTCTCAGTCGCTCTCTCATACCCGAGAGAGGTCTCTCATACTCAGCATCGATACCAGGCACGCTGGTCTAAGAAGGTACGCGACTCATCATCGAGGTCAGGGTCCAGAGTCAGGGGAGGAACCCACCACAGGGAGGTTGGTGGGTTAACCAGTACCCTGGAAGCCAGGGGAAACTAAACATAAGCCCAGATGGAGCAGGGGCGAAGGAACGAAGCATAGGCTCAGACGGAGCACGGGGACAGCAAGCATGGGGCACGCACAAGACAAGGGGGACAAGCAAGCATAGAACACGCACAAGGCAAGGGGGACCAACAGGCATGGAACACACACACAAGACAAGGGGAACCAACAGGCATGGGACACGCACAAGAGAAGGGGAAACAAACAAGTCTAGGACATCCCCTTGGGGAGGGGGTAGCCAAGCCCTGAACTAAAGGCCAAAGGAAGGGGCAGGACAAACACTCACCTTCTGGAGAACATACAAGAGGAAGACAGGGGGCACAAAACACAGTCTCACCACATGCAGAGGGGGCGCACACACAGGACTCACACACACAACATACAACACAAGTATTCCTCAAACACAACAGACAAGACTGGGAAAGGGGTAAGAGACGTTGCTCTACCAGCTTCCTGTGGCCACACCAGCGCTTAAATACTTCCTGTGGCCAATCAGGAAGCTGGGAGGCAGGCCTAGAGCAACTGGCCTCTACAGCTGGGAGGGGGCATGACACACAAGGAGCAAGCACACAAAGGAGACAGAAGGGGGAAAACCCAACATCTTCACAAGCCCATCAGGTGGCGCAGGGCACTGGAGAGCCTGTCCAGCACTCCAAGGGCCATGGGTTCAAGGCCCACCCTTGACGGTATGAATGAAAGTGTGTGTGTTTAAGACTACATTCACATGAGATGCTTACTGCATGAAAAATCCATCCTCAAACCATAACTCTCAACCACTAGACTCTGAAATGAGGGACAGTGACTCAAAATGTGGGACAATGATGCACATAATTTGTATTAACTATGAGGCTGGGCTTAAAAAAGAAAAATAAATCAATCTTTAAAAGCTAAAGGATTCACATATCCATACAACAACCTCACTCATAAGCCATACTTAAGCCTTGTCCTGCCAGTCTTTCTGCCCAAGCTCTATTGTAGCTAGGGATGCATGAACACAGTTTGGACGTTCAGAGTTAGGCCTGAACTCAGCCAGCTTGAATGACTGAACACTCAAAGCCCCAAACAGTTCAGCTGTGATCAGATGAGTTTGGGTGCGTTCAGGTGGGAAAAACAGGACTGGCTGGCCCGGGGGGGTCAGGAGCAGATGTCCTGGTGCCAGGAGTGGAGAGAGGCTTGGACTAGCAGCCAGCCAGCCCAATCACCATCCCTCTTTTCCTCAGACCACTGGCTTCGCAGTCTGTGATTGGCATGGGGCTGGACTGCATGGAGTCAATGGGTCTTGTGGCAAGGCAGGCGCAGCGAGTAACAAAAGTCATTGCCCTCCCCCCTTTCAATTCCTTCTGAACTAGTCACTGATCCTGTCAGCAGGTGTGTTCAGAAGTCTCCCCCTCCTAGCAGTTTGTGTAACTAATCCATTGCCATCCTCCTCCTATTTCATCCATTTCCACACTTTTACTTCCATAGTTTCATTTATTTAGATTATATTAGATAGATTTAGGTGTTATTTTTATTTTTTTACCCCTCCCTGTGTTCTTTCTCCCTACCCTCCATTGAATCCTTCCCTCCTCCCCGTATATATTCAGTACCTGATTCCCTTCCCCTGTTTTTGGATTTATTTAGAGTAGCATTAGATTGATTTAGGTTTCATTTCAGTTTTGTACCCCTCCCTGTGTTGTTTGTTGTGAGCTGTCTATGTCCCCCTCCCATCCCTGTGTGTGTGTATAGATAGATAGATAGATAGATAGATGTAGGAGTTAGCTTAGTTATAGAGATAGATAGAGATAGTGTGTAGTGATTCAGTTTTAATATTTAGTGTGTTTGTAGGACTAGGCCTTTGTAGATTTTAGATAATATTCCATTTATTTCCATAGGTTTTAGAATAGTTAATAGCAGTTAGAGTTACTGTAGATATCTATAATATTAGATTACCAATTTGAATAAATAAATTAAAATAAAAAATCTTCCTTTGCATTCTTTGGGTTGGAGAAATGGAGAAGGGAAGCAGGAGAAGCCAGTCTGCTGCCCAGGGCAGGCAATGGGGCACAAGGCAGAAGTGGCAGGGACCATGCCAGTGGAGTGGCAGCAGGCATCAACAGCAGCCTGAACCCATCACCACGCTCCAAAGGCCACAGGCCTGATTTTGGCAGTCAGGATTCAGTGGCTCCCACCAGTGGCACCTCCTGCCAGCGTCCTCCACTGCCATGCAGGGCACTGGAAGGCCTGCACTCCAGGAGGCTGTGGCCGTCTCTGCTGCGACTGCAGGAGCAGGTGCAGGTGCTTCGGGGTCAGGTGTTTCTCGAGAGTCACCAATGTCCCCAGCCCCCATTATTGATGTGATTCCCAGCAGTCCAGGGCTGGTGGATCCCACCCTGGCTGCTAGAGGCAGGGACCAATCCCCAGGCAATGATATCCGGGAGAGGAGCAGCAGCAGACCAGCAGCAGCAGCTATAGGGGGCACAGGGAGAGTGGTAGAAGCATGGTGGGCAGTCCATCAGCCTGAGGGTCTCAGTACTCCACTTCACAGGACATCACTCATATTGGGAACAGTGAGACAGACACTAGTCCTGTGGAGGAGATGTCTGGTGCTGAGGCTATAGCTGTCCCTCTGAGAGCAGTGTCGCCACCATTTTCTGCCCCTCCCAGCAGCGCTGTCAGCGGTGCATCACCCAGTGCAGGTCAGACGGGAGGAGGGGGCAAAAAATCCTCGGTCTGGGAGCATTTTAAGTTGGTGCCGGCGGATGATCCCAGGGAGGTGCAGTGCAGTTTGTAACAGAAGGTGGTGTAACAGGCAGGTGCTCACCAACCTTGGCAAAACTGCCATGGTGAGACATCTGAAGGAATGCCACAGCATTGTGCTGATAAGCGGGCAGGCAGGAGTAGTGGACGCCAGCGGGTTCCCGACTGCAGCGGCCAGTCATCCGCCTCCATCAGCAGGCAGGCGTCCTGCTCTAACAGCTGCCTCTAGCAGAAGGAGAGGTATCACTTCTAGGGGGGAGCAGCAGCAGCAGCAGCAGTGTCAGTGCACCATGGAGGAGCTGGGCTGGGGGCAGCTGCCAAGTCCATCGGCAGCTGCAGAATGTGAAGGGTGGTGTGGCTTTCAAATGAAAGCCATGCGCATGTTGGGGGAAATGATAGTGCTGGATGGGCAGCCCTTCTTGGTGGTAGGAACATGGTGTTTAGGCACCTGATTGGCTTCCTGGCCCCTAAGTTTAAGCTGACCTCGCACACCACCCTGAGTCTTCAAGTGGTGCCAGTCTTGTACCGGGCTTTAAAGGAACGGGTGAGGGAGCAGCTGGCAAGGGCTCGGGTTGCCACCGTCCACTTCACCACAGACATGTGGTCGAGTAGGAACGCACAGCACACCTACCTGGCAGTGACGGTGCACTGGTGGCAGGACCCAGAGGCAGCGTTTGGCAGTGGCAGGAGGGGTCCTGAAGCAGAGTATAGGTGGGCCCTGCTTCAGACAGAAGTAATGGACGGCCCCCACACCACTCAGATTATCAAGGCAGCCCTGACCGCCATGGTGAGGGAGTGGGTCACGTCAGGCATGCCCTTCACCAAGGGGTGCATGGTGACAGACAACGTGGCCAACATATTGAGGGAAGTCCACAAGGGGAGCTTCACCAGCATCCCTTCCACCACACACACAATTCACCTGGTGGTCAGGGACACTCTGGGCTTGGGGAGAAGGGGATTTGGGCAGACACCCTTAGCTCCCTGATTGAGTGGGGGAGGAAGCTGGCCAGTTTCGTTTACCGGAGCGTGAAGGGCAGTGACCTCCTCTGGCAAAGCAGGCAGAGCAAGGCTCCCTAGTGCACCAGCAGGTGCAGGATGTGTCCACCAGGTGGAATTTGACCTTCCTGATACTCGTGCGGCTTCTTGATGAGAAAGCCACCTTGCATCACGTTCAACTGGCGACAGACAGCAGGGCACTTCCAGGGTACAATGGGGTGGAATGGGAGGTCCTGGCTCACACGGTCTTCATGCTGAGACCGTTCCTGGCCATGATCGAGACCATCAGCTCCTCCATGGCTACCATCAGTCAGGTGACCCCTCTGGTGCAGAGTCTCCTCAGGAGGCTGGAATAAATTCTCCAGGGGTCAGATTGTGGCTCTCAGGACAGGAAACTGGTGGATGAGGCAGTTGCCCTGGTGTGACAGCAGAATGCAGGGCTGAAGGCATGGTTCGATGAGCTCCTGCAGCGAGTGGAATACATTTTGGCAACCATGCTGGACCCCAGGGTCAAGGGCAGCATGGCACACCAGACAGCGCTCTATGGGCACTGGAAGGGTGACCTGGTGGAGAGGTTCTGGCAGGCAGAGCGGGCTTTTGAGAGTGTGAAGCATCAGTAGCAGGATGCCCCTGGGGATGGTGGGAGCAGCCACCGCTTTCAGTCGGTGGAGTCTATCCCTGCCCCCAGCCCTAGCAGTAGCAGCACCAGCAGCAGGCTGAGCAGCACCACCACCCCTGTTGCCAACAGCAGTAGCAGCTCGTTTGTACAGGGCACTCTGGCAAGCATGGGCTCGTGTACAGCAGGGTGGGCAGTGGTGGAGGTGGTGCCCAGGCACAATTACATGAGGGAGTATAACAGCACCTCATCAGCAGTGGAGAGCTACCTGGAGGATGAGCCGTGCATTGAATCCAGCAGCGATCCCTTGGCCTACTGGGCCAGCAAGACCAAAGTGTGTCTGGCCCTGTCCAAAGTGGCGAATGGTCTCTTGTCCTTCCGACCAACGAATGTCCCCAGTGAGCAGGTGCTTTCCATGGCAGGGGATATTTGCTCGCCACACCACCTGAGACTGGGGGCCAAGTTGGTGGAGCAGTTGCTTTTTATTAAGGTCAACCTTCCGCTGCTGGGATTCCCCAAGCTGACACTCAACATGGATTTATGGTGCAGTGGCACATGCCATCCCATGTCAGTGTCAGTCTTGGGATGGGGCTCCTCCTCAATCTGGGCTGCTGCTGGTGAGGTGCTGTCCCTCCCAATGTCGGATGTCCGCCCTGCCTCTTTCTCTCACTAGACAGCCTCAGACGGACTATCTGACCGGTTCTCTCTCACGCGCGCTGCACAATCTTCGCCAGCCTATCTGAGTGCCCTGCCAAGGTCCCAGGCTGCCTTCCCTACTGCGTCTCATGCCACGCTGCCTGTCTGCCCACCCGCCCAGGTTGCCAAGTTCAAAGTCTGCCTCAGCCTGCCTTCCCTGCTCATGCCATGCTGCCTGTCTGTTGGCCCCCCACGTTGCCAAAATCAAAGCCTGCCTCAGTCTGCCTTCCCATGCTCATGCAATTCTGCCTGTCTGTCCACCCGCCCAGGTTGCCAAAATCAAAGCCTGCCTCAGTCTGCCTTCCCATGCTCATGCCACACTACCTGTCTGCCTGCCCTGGTTGCCAACCGCGAACCGTGCCTCATCCTGCCTTCCCATGCTCATGCCAAAGTGCCTGTATGCCTTCCCTGGCCACCCTGGGTGATGTGTCCCACTGGCCTGGTAATCCTGCTGTTGCTGTCTGCTGGTCCATGGGTGCTCTGCCCTGGCTGAGTAGGAGTGCCAGTCACTCCAACCTCATGACCCACCATCAGGGTTCTGGGGCTTACATTCCAGGCAAGAAGGACTGTTGTTCCCCTTCATTGTCTGTGAATGTTCCACGAAGGCCAGCCAGTCTGCAATGCTCAGTCAAGTAGGGGTGCCAGCCACAGCCCTGGCTGGGCATCTGCCGCTGCTCCACCGATGCCAGCCAGCCTGCAATGCCTGGCCAAGCAGGGGTGCCAGCCACCAAGCTGCGGCCTGGCATCTGCTGCTGCACCGCCGATGCCTGGCAGCCTGCAATGCCCAGCCAAGTAGGGGTGTCAGCCACTCCAGGCCCAGAACCCACCGTCTGGTTTCTGGGGCCTACAATCCAGGCAGGGAGGGCTATTGTTCCCCTTCATTGTTTGTAAATGCCCCACCAAGGCCAGCCAACCTGCAACACCCGGCCAAGTAGGGGTGCCAGTCACCAAGCCCTTGCTGGGCCTCTGCCACTGCTCCACCAATGCCAGCCAGCCTGAAATGCCCAGCCAATCAGGGGTGACAGGCACCAAACACTGGCTGGGCCTCTGCCACTCCTCCGCCGGTGTCAGCCAGGCTGCAATGGCTGTCCAAGCAGGGGTGTCATCTGCAGTTACTGTGCCCTGGGTCTGCTGCTTCTGCACATCAGCCATTTTGCTCCACCCTCTTTTAGATGGGCATAGCTCGGATGAGTGTGCTGGTGGGTGGGGGATGGGTGTCCATGAGATTCACCACTGGGTGAGGTTTGCCCAATTTGCAATAGAGCTTGTTGAGCTCAGTCGAGTATGATGCCAGCCTGCAATGCCCGGCCAGGTAGGGGTGCCAGCCACCGAGCTCTGGCCAGGTTTCTGCCGCTGCTCTACTGATGCCAGCCAGCCTGCAATGCCCAGTCAATCAGGGATGCCAGTAACCAAGCCCTGGACAGACCTCTGCTGCTGCTCCGCTGATGTCTGGCAGCCTGCAATGCCTGGCAGAGTGGGGGTGTCAGCCACTCCAGCCCCAGGACCCATCATCAGGGTTCTGGGGCCTATGTTACAGGCAGGGAGGGCTGTTGTTCCACTTCAGTCAGCCTTCCTGCCTGCCTGCCAGTCAGCCTGCAACACACGACCAAGTAGGGGTGCCTGCCACTCCAGCCCCAGGACCAACCATCAGGGTTCTGGGGCCATCATTCTGCTAATGGGGAGCTGTCATTCCACCACATCAAGAAGCAGCCACTCCAGCCCCAGGTCCTATCATCAGGGTTCTGGAGCCTACATTACAGGCAGGGATATCTGTCCATCCACATCATCCAGAAGCTGACAATTCAGGCCCAGAAATGACCATCAGGGTTCTGGGGCCATCATTCCATTCACAGGGAGATGTCATTCTACCACATCAAGAAGAAGCCACTCCAGCCCCAGGACCCATCATGAGGTTCTGGGGCCTACGTTACAGGCACGGAGGGCTATCCATCCACATCATCCAGAAGCTGACACTTCAGTCCCAGAACCCACCCTCATGGTTCTGGGGCCATCATTCCACTCATAGGGAGTTGTCATTCCACTGCATGGCTAAACAGCCAGCCACTCCAGCCCCAGGACTCACCATCAGGGTTTTGGGGCCTCTGTTACAGGCAGGGAGGGCTTTCATTCCCCTTTATTGTCTGTGAATGTACCACCAAGGCCAGCCAGCCTGAAATGCCCAGCCAAGTAGGGGTGCCAGCCACTGAGCCATGTCCAGGCCTCTGCCGCTGCTCTGCCGATGCCTGGAACCCCGCAATGCCCGGCCGTGATGGTGGCTAGAACTGGAGAATCAAGCATAGAGTGAGCAGAACTGGAGGCCTGCCAGTGTGTTTGTTTAAGATATTAAACAGCCCAAACCCCCATCAGGTCTATCCTTCACTTCACTTCAGATTGGGTAATGTCCACAACAAAGGACACATACCCATCAAAGTCCAATTGCTCTGCATGCCATGTTTCTTGGAGCAAAATAATGTCAAATAATCTAATTATCTCATTATTCATTAATTTGGTTTTCCAACCCAAAATGTTACGAGAAACTATAGTGATAAAAGACTTCATTAGGGGGCATGCCCATGATTCCTCTACTTCATCTGCGGTTGCAAAACCCAATTGGTTTGAGGGGAGATCAAATTCCTCCATCCTCAATATTGAGGGAGAGAGAGGAGGTTCAGGCAAAGGATCCATCTTAACTGGACATAATCCTGAATGATCAGAACCAGTATAACCTAGCACTGTGCATTACCTAGCACTGTGCATGCCAAACCACTCAGGGAAGTGGCCTCATGCTGAATGTTTTGTGACACAACTTCTTTTAACTGCTCTGTTACTAAGACCACTTCCCCTTGAGGATGGTACCCTTCTAAATAAATAGTCATTGCAGGCTTCCAGGCATCCATGGAGCCGCTGCAGAGGTCCAGCCTGGACTTGGTGGTGGCTGGCACCCATATGGGGCTGGACATTTCAGGCTGGCATCCTATTCACCAGATCTCAATCAACTCTTCTGAAAATTGGTCAAGTAACTTTGCCTGGTGGTGATTCATGCGGCCAGCCAGCCACTGCCTGCTGTAATGGCGACTAGAAATGTAGAACCCAGTACAGAGCGAGTAGAACTGGAGACCTGCCAGCCTGCAATGCCCATCCAAGTAGGGTTGCCAGCCAATCACCAAACACAGACTGAGCCTCTGTTGGTGCTCCACCAATGCCAGCCTGCAATGCCCAGCCAAGTAGGGGTGCCGGCCACCAAGCCCTGGCCAGGCCTCTGTCGCTGCTCCACCAATGTCAGCCTGCAATGCCTCACCCCCTATGGGTGCTAGTCACCAAGCCCCAAGCCTTCCTGGCCTCTGCTGCTGCTGATGCCGCTGGGTCTCTGCCTGCAGGCCATGACAACATGTGCAACCCCACTTTGAGCATTGATAGGTACTACTTGGCTGGGCATTTCAGGCTGCCAGGCATTGGTAGAGCAGCAACAGAGGCCCAACCAGGGCTTGGTGGCTGGCACCCCTTCTTGGTCCAGCATTGCAGGCTGGCAGGCCTCTGCTTGCTCTATGCTGGGGTCTCCAGTTCTAGTCACCATCATGGCAGGAGTGACAGGGCTACAGTAGTGCCTGCCATTTCCCAAAGCAGGTTTGTGCATGTTGTCATGGCCTGTAGGCAGCCAGGCTGCCAAGCAGAACATCTGCTTTCAGCAACCTTTGGGTGGTCAGAAGCATTGCTCATTTGTAGGAGAGGACAGAAGTCCAGAGACTTCATTTCTAATTCCTGGTTTGGAAGTACTTTGACCTCTCTGCATTTCAGCTTTCCCAGTTCTAAACCAGAGGGCTACCATTCTGGGAGCTCACAGGAGAAAGAACCTGTATGGGAACTAGGCTTGGGGTATGCAGTTCCAATTGCTCTTGTGTATCCAGCCTCTTTGTAGGGTAAAGAAGAGGACTCTAAAATGCTTCCTCTTCAGAAGAAGAACTTAGGCTCGGTGCTTGGCCCCTAGGGGTGCCCACCTGATTCCCATTGGGGCATGGCTGACCATCTGAGACCCACCGATGCCTGCCAGCCTGCAATGCATGGTCAACTATGGGTGCCAGCCACCAAACCCCAAACCTTCCCAGTCTCTGCTGCTGCTGCTGCTGCTGCTGCTGCTTCTCAGATGGTCAGCCCTGGCACCATGGGCACCCTGAACTCTGTCCTGTTCTCACATCCCTTATTATAGCACTTCCCTTAACTGCTTCATCTCCACACTCCCATGCCCAGTGAGCTTACTGGGCATGGGAGTGTGAGAAAGAGAGAGATCAAAGGATTACTCTTACCCAGTTTTCTTTGGAGGGAAAGTACCTCACTGTCCCTTGAAGTTTCTGAGGGAGAGTCCTCAATGCTCTCTCAGGAATTCAGGAAGACCATAGCTCTTCACTGCTCCCGAGGGAAGTTCCTGCACTTTAACTGATTGTGAGGAGGATATTTCTGTCTTGTTCTGCTGCTGTAGAATAATAGAATCATAGAGTTGGAAGGGATCTCAGAGGTCATCTTGTACAACCCCCTGCTCATTGCATCTTGTACAACCCCCTGCTCATTGCAGGAAATCCATAGATACAGCATTCCCAACAGATGACTGTCCAGCCTTGGTTTGAAAACTACCACCAAAGGGGATCCCAGCATTTCCCTAGGCAATTTGTTCCACTTTCAAACAGCTCTTACAGTTAGAATGTTTTTTCTAATGTTTAACCGAAATCTACTTTATTGTAATTTGAGACCTCTTGCCTTTAGGGGCAAAAGAGAACAAGTCTTTGCCATCCTCTCTGTGACAGCCCTTCAGGTAGCAGAAGAATGTTAGCATGTCTCCCCTTAGTCTTCTTTTCTCTAGGCTAAATATACCCAGCTCCTTCAATATTTCCTCATAGGACCTGGTTTTCAGACCCCTTACCATCTTTGTTGCCCTCCTCTGAACCTGTTCCAATTTTTTGATGTCCTTCTTAAAGTGTGGTGCCCAGAACTGGACTCGGTACTCCAAATGAGGTCTGACTAGCACAGAATAGAGTGGAACTATTACTTTAGAAAAAAATGTTTCTTTTAATGCAGCCTAAAATTGCATTAGCCTTTTTTGGCGGCTACATAACACTGATGACTCATGTTCAGTTTATGATCAACTACAATCCAAAGAACCTTTTCACTTGTATTGCTGCCAAGTCAAGAATCCTGCATCCTGTATTTGTACATTTGATTTTTCTTACCTAAAAGTAGACTGCCACTCTCCCAGAATCTGCTCTATGCTGGTGCTCTCCCAAAACCTAAAGAGAAGCTTTGCTCCTGCAATTTTTTTCTGTCAGCATTTATGAGGACTTCCCAAGATTGTGAGTAAACCCTTGTGGGGTAGGGCCTAAATCGAATGGACTGCAGTTTGTAAGGCCTGCGTCAGATTTGTACTGATTAACATCTTCATATAGCCAGCCATCATACCTTGGGTACCTCAATTTCCATCTGGGGCTTTGTGAGAAGCACTCTCTTCATTATTGTTGTATAGTTATTATTGTATGTATTGGTAGGTCATGTTCCAGCGAACAGTTATTTTAATGTAGCTGAACTGTGCTTTGATTTTACTTCTGATAGTAAAACCAAATAAGTTTTACTAATACAAATAAGATTTACCAAACAGGCTTGTTAGGTTTGGGCTCTTCAGCTTGGAAAAGAGATAACTGAGAGGGGATATGATAGACGTTTATAAAATCATGAGTGGTGTGGAACGAGTACATATGGAACAGTTATTTACCTTCTCAAATACTACTAGAACTATGGGACACTCCATGAAACTAACTGATTGCAGATTTAAAACAAATAAAAGAAAGTGTTTTTCAGTCAATGCACAATTAACTTGTGGAATTTGTTCCCAGAGGATGAGGTCAAGGACAGTATAGGTGGGTTTAGAAAAGGATTGGATAAGTTCTTGGAGAGCAGGTCCATTAATGGCTATTAGTCAAGTAGGTTT
Organism: Sphenodon punctatus; assembly: GCA_003113815.1. Taxonomy (NCBI): domain Eukaryota; kingdom Metazoa; phylum Chordata; class Lepidosauria; order Sphenodontia; family Sphenodontidae; genus Sphenodon; species Sphenodon punctatus. The sequence goes on along the minus strand of QEPC01011055.1, from coordinate 207,031 downwards.
AGGGGACATAACATCTTACCATTGGGAGTGAACAACAGGGAATGGATTGACTATTGGGACTTGTTGGGTGCTTCTCCCAGACAACTGAGATTGGTCATTGCTGGAGACAGGATGTTAGGTTCGATGGATGATTGGTGTGACCCAGTATGGCACTATTTATGTTCTTATGCTCTGAAGCATTCACACCAACAGAGAGTTACGCCGATGTTATTGAGGAGTAGGAAAAGAAGAATATACCCCTGAAAAGTCAAAAGTAACTTAATAAGTAATCATTAATCATTAATAATTCTATTTATACAGTACCCCTCAAGCAAATGGTGCACAGAGCGCTTTACAACAGTTAAAATACAATAAAATACCATAAGTAAAAATCCATATAAAATCAATTTTAAACAATTTAAAAAGGGAAAGGTAAAAGGGGAAGAAAAAACACAGTTTGCATTTCAAAGTAACTGTTCATGCGAATACTTATCAGCATAAGGGTAGTGACCACAGTTCAATGATCATTACATCTCAACTAGGGGGGAGATTGCCACAGTACTACTTTGGTTTACAGTGTTCACTTGAATGCTACCGAAGTGGAGTAGTTACTTCAATTTAATTAAATAGAAGTAGTTACTTCAGTTTGCTATCATCTGTTCATCAGAATTTGACCCTAATGTTGGTTACTGGGGAGACTCTGAATGGTATTTTTTTTTCATTTCCCTTTTTCTTCTTCTGACCTGGTGTAATTAGAAATAGGATACAGTCATTTGATGTCTATGTTTTGATCTAATATTAGCATTTATTCTGTATAGCAGAGAGAGGTAAATATGTGTTATGTTTGTCTAGTTCTTTTTATTTTTTTTCTAGACAGGAAGCCTTATAAACACCCTGTTTGTTGTTGTTACCTTTTAATGGATAAAAGCACATGGGGTCATGTCACAGCAGCAACCTGGCCCTGGACAGGGTGGGAAGCTGTGGTGGACATGGGCTGGGCTGGGTCAGGTTGCAAAACAAATGTCCCTGCTGCTGGGACCTGAGGAGGGCAGAGGGAAACATGAACATATGACTGGTCAGCCCCATCCCCAAGCTGCTCCCAGCGCCCTGTGTCCTACCATAACAGGCAGCCATGGCGGCCAATGCCAATCAGTCGTGTCTGACGGCCCAAAAAGATGTGATAGCCTTCTGTGGCTGCTTTGGCCCAGTCAGGTGGGCCTTAACCAGGGCTGTGATCTCGAAGGTTTTCCAAGGTCAGAGCCCAGGCTAGCCCCCTACACAGTAAGGCCAATCCCGGGCCAACTTCTGGCAGTGCCTGCACAGATGTGCAGGTGAGGTCTGGTCCAGAGCAGGCCACAGAGGGCCACTGTCACATCTGTTTTTACCTGATGTAAAGTTGTGATTGCATATTTTCTTTTGTGTAGACTGACTTGTGAATATTGGTGGCCAACTGGCAATGTTCAGGGTTTGGGTTTGTTTGGTGGAGACATTCACCTCCAGGACATTGGGTTTTCTACCAAAATGCCCTGTCAGCCAGTTTAAACAGGGGGTGCCCTGTTTAGAGACTCAACATCATAATGCAAGAACAGAACACTGGAGTGCATCCAGGCAGGAGTTCCCCTGGACAAGGAATGCCTGTCACATTACATGTTGCCACTCCTCCTTTTCCTGAGGTGGGTTTGAGCAGGGCTTGGATCATCCGTTTAGATGAGAAAGACTGTACTTCATCATCACTAAGCCACCTCGCCTTCAAACTGCCTCCATCATTTTAATGGATTCCCTTGCATGCCACGGGGCTGTATTTCCAAATAAGTGTAATTCCAATTGTATTTGATAATTTCTACCTAGACAGGCATGGCAACCACTTCCTCATTCCATCCCAACTTCATCATTATATTCTTCAATTCCACCTCCAACTCGTGTTAAATTGCCAATTCTGCAAGACTGGAGTGAAAATTAAGAAGCTCTGGCACTCTTCCCCAGGAGACAAAGTTCTCTGAACCTGAGATACCCTCAGTTCCTTGTGCTACAGGAATCCATTTACAAGGTTAAGGAGTGCTTGCTGCTGTCTCTGGAGCCAGGTGTATCCCCATCTACACCAGCAGGTAGTGCTGATAGATGGTCTTTGATGGTTTGCATGTTCTGCACTCATGGTGTTTCTATCTCAGGAAAACTGCATCTCTTTGCTAGGAACAAGACATCTAATATGGATAAAAGTAAAATGTTTCTCTTGCTGGTACATCCTTCACATTGCTCCCCTCATGTGAATTTCCCTAATATTCTGTTCTTGGCTCTCTGTGAAAACTCATTGAATCTCACAGTTTCCAGTATTACCTGTATACTGATTACACTCCACTTAGGGGTGTACACTTCATTTTTGTTATATTGATAACGAAAACAAAATTCTTCATGTTTGTTATCGTTATTGCAATAATGTTAATGAAGATGAATAATAACAAAATCAATAGTGACTTTCGTTTTTCGTTATTCATTTTGTTATTGCCTGGTGGTTGTATTGGAGGGGAAATCTGGAGAGGGGAGGAGGGAGCACACATCTCAGGGCCATTTGGGAGGGAAACAATGTTGAACTCTTGAACTGTGATGGGAGGGGAAGGAACTGATGGATGTAATCGCTGGCCAATGAGCAGTGCAAGCAGGTCCCAGGCAGTTGAATAGCACTCTATGATTACTCAATGCCTCCTGCCTCTCAGAACCAATCATGGGGCCTCTAAGGAGGGCATTTCAACCCTTTGTATTATAGGGTCAGGCTGCTTGATTCTTGTTCTGTGTTAGCTCTTACTGTGTCAGGTTGTGTTTACAGAACTCTGGTGCTTGCACTAAAAATCTTCCCCAATCCTCAGTGTTATACCTGACCTTTCCTTATACCCTTTATTTTACATTTTCCCTCCCCCTGTCTGTCTCCCCCTGTCCATATATATAGATATAGGTATATAGATTAGATAGATATACCCTATAGTTTGTTCCTTTCCCCTTCCCCTGTCTGTGTCCCCCTGTCCATATTATATATAAATATATTAGTTGTATATATATAAATATATTAGTTGTTTCTAGATATAGATATAGATAGATTAAATATGATATAGATATTAGTGATACTAGGCTGCTTTATTATATAAAACAGCCAAATGACAGAGTTTCAAGTTTTTGAAAGTAGGTTGGACGAACACCTGTCAGGAATGGTTTAGGTCCTTGAAGAGAGACAAAGTGGTTTGAATGATATCTTTTATTGGGCCAACTATTGGTGGAAATAAACAAGCTTTTGGGCTACACAGGGCCCTTCCTCAGGCATGTAGCATAGCCAGTAGAAATATATAAACTCAGCAAATGGCTATGTTACATGCCTGAGGAAGGGCCCTGTGTGGCCCGAAAGCTTTCTTATTCCCACCAACAGTTGATCCAATAGATTATATCATTCAACCCACTTTGTCTCTCTTCAAGGACCTAAACCATTCCTGACAGGTGTTCTTCTGACTTACTTTTGAAAACTTCCAGGGATCAGGACTCTGCATCCTCCATTGACAATTTGTTCAGCTCAGCTGCCTTCCCAACAATTCAAATAGTTAGATAATTCTTCCTGGTATATCACTTAAATCTCCCCTACTTCAGTTTAAGACCACTACCTCTTGCCTTTTCCTTTAATAGTCACTGAGAACAATTGCTTCCCATCCTGCTTATATAGGATTTTTATATATTCAGAAATTGCTATCATGTCCTTCCTCTGTCTTCTTTTCTTGAGGCTGAACATGCCCATTTCCTTCAACCTCTCCTCAAAGGTCTTGCATTCTGGTGAGAGAGAGAGAGACAGAGAGAAATAAGAGATAGAAAGTCTCCCCACTGCTAGAAGGACAGACAGACACGACCCCACCCATGCTGTCACATGCACTATATGACTAGAGAGAGAGGCTTCCCACTAGAATGAGAGAGATGGGGGTGGAGGGGGAGAGGTAGGTGTATCCAGCTCAAGCTGCCACCTGCCAGAACCAGGAAGAACTCCCATCTGTGCTCATGCGTCCGATCGATGCCCATTGGCCATTGCCCACATCCAGTTTCAAACCTACCAGAATGAGATTAAATATATCAATATAAAACATTGTTTTATATGTGCCTGCCTGCTTGCCTTCCTGCCTGTGTGCATTTCTGTACCTGCTGCTACCACCTATCGCTTGATTGAATGAAGTGAGCCCAACCATGCAGTATTTCTAGAGACATAATTATCATTAAAATCACATAGGCTGTCATTCCATTGTACCTGAATCAGTGATGCCCGTCCATTCTAGGAACCATTAGGGATGGGCGAACAGATTCGGTTTCGGCCGTTTGGTTCGGCTGCGTTCGGTTCGTCTGTTCGGTTCGACAGTTCGATTAGTTTGCCGGGTTCGGGTTCGGCCGTTCAGTTCGGCTATTCGGTTCAGGTTCGGCCGTTCGGGAAATGTTTTGTTATGGGTGTTTTTGTTGTTTTTTATATGGTTTTTTGGTTTTTTATTTGGTTTTATATGGTTTTTTGTTTTTTTTTATATGGGTTTTTTAAATTTAGTTTTTTAATCTAATATTATATCTATCTATCTACATTACATCTAACTGCTATTAACTATTCTAAATGCTATGAACTAAATGGATTATCTAATAAGTACACAGGCGTACTACAAACACTAAAACTAAATCACTAACGCTATCTCTATCACTAAACTAACTTCTACAACTGTCTACTGTCCCTAACCTACCTATCTATCTATCTATCTATCTATCAGATGGGGGAATCACAAACAACACAAGGTTTCAGTTTAAGGTTTAAGTTTCATTTCAGTACAAAACTGAAATGAAACTTAAAGCAATCTAATAATCTTACTCAACGCCTGCTGTTCAGGAACAGTGACTAGCTCAGAAGGTGTTGGGAAGGGGGGAGGCAGATAGTTTCATTTCTTGCAAGCCTCTCCACCCCTGGTGCCTGGAAGTCTGCTCCTCAGTGACTAGCACTACCCCTCCCTGTCATGTTCGACCTTCCAGTGAACCTTTTTTTGCCACCCGAACTCACCCAAACACGATCTGAACTGACAGAACTGTTCGGTCATTTCGACATTCAGAAATGAGTTTGGTTTCGCCACTTCGTGTTCTGATTCAGGTTTGGATTCAATCGTCCGAACAGGCCGAGTTTGGGCCGAACTCCAAACTTCCGAACCGCGTTCGCCTATCCCTAGGAACCATCAACGGGATTCTGGGACCATCATTCCAGTCACTGGGGGCTGAATTCCATTGTCTCAGCCTGCCTGCCTGCCTCTCATGCCAAGCTGCCATGATTGCCTGCCTGCCTGCCCGCCCAGGTTGCCAAGCTCAAATCTTGCCTGAATGCCGCTCATGCCACGCTGCCTGCTTTCCTTGTCAACCCATGTTTTCTACTGCCAAAGGTCCCCACCCCCCAGGCGTATATGCTGTCTGTGCAGAGGGTTCTGTACCCTGGCAACCTGCTGCTGCAGGAGGCCCCCACCTACTGAGCCCATAAAAATGCTGTCTGTGCAAAGGGTTCTGTACCCTGGCAACCAGCAATCCACCGTCCGCTGCCAAGGAGCCTGTCTCTCTTTCTCTCTGGCACACCCACACAGACACAAGCCCTGCCCCTCCTGGGGGGCTGTCTGCAAGTTGAGACCCTGCTGCTGCCTGGCACATCTTTGGGTTAATACCTTAACTATCAATCAATCAATCAAATGATTTATTATGGCCGAAGACCATATTGCATACAAAACACAAATCATAAAGTTAAAACAGAAAAAAAGCAACCTACAGGATGCCAGAACATAAAATACCATGCCAAGGAAGCCCTGACCGGGTACATGATACACTTACATAATACAGCCAGACGGCTGAAGGATGGAGGTCAAATCTCAGTTTATCTGCTCATTGGCACAATTGTTTTACATATGGGTGCACCAAGGGAGTTGGCAGACTGTCAGATGCCACATCACACAGTACAGAGGGAAAGGGTGAACCCGCGAGAATACCTGTCCAGTCCTACAACAAATTTACCCCTATAGGAGTGTCCCAACCTTAAGGTCAATTTGATACTGAACCAAGTCAGCATGCCCATTCCAGGGCAGGGCACCAAAGTTGAATTTGCTCTTTTGGACCTTAACTATGCTACATGTGGAGCCAGGTGCTGCTGGTAGGATTTGACAAGCTGTATGAGATTCTGCCACCTGCCAGCAAGAACTTCAGCACATAGGGATAAAAGATTGGAAAGGTCAAATGAAGCTCCTAACAACAAACAACTTTTATTAAAACTATTTAAACAACAACAACAACAAAACAACAACTTTATGAAACCAAAACCAAAAATATAAAGGAAACTTATAAAGGAAACTATTAGTCTCTGGGTCTGTCCCCCAGGACTTGGGGGAAAGGCAGAAGGTGTTGGGGCACAGCACAGGACTGAGGGGCAGCCACCTGGTCCTCTTCCATCTCATAGCCATGGGAGACGTCAAACTCCACAGCCCCTTCCACGTCCTGATGTCACCTGGAGACCACCTGGTGGTACAGTTCCAGGCATTCCATCTTGGTGGAGACGTACTGGGAATATGCCTCCACCTTCTTTTTCTCCACCTTGAGTGCCTGGAACTGTTCCATCAGGCGGTTCTCCAGGCAGCGTACACCCTTCAACATTTGGCGGCCAGGCCTCTCAAGTTCTGCCTGAAAGGCCTTGGCCGCAGCAGACTCCTGGGGGCCTGGGGACTCCATATCGGGACTGGAGGAGGGGGAAGGGCTTATATGCCATCGCTTCCATGTTGCCTTCCCCTCCTTCTTCTGGTGTTGAGGCTGAGACTCCATGGCCATGCCAGAGTCCTCCTGCCACCTCACCATCAGACCATGGAGCTTTTCAGCATGGGCAGTGAGCCCTGATGTGGTCCCCTCTTTCTGCCTCCTGATTCTTTTGCCACAGAACTAAAGAGCATAAAAAGATAGGAACATAAGAAGTGCCATCCTGTGTCAGACCAATGGTCTGTCAAGTCCTGCCTGCATTCTGTCTCCACAAGTGAGTGGACTGGGTGGCCAATCTCTCTCTGCAGGAGACTTCCGTTCCTAACAGGTCATAGGGCAACCCATTCCCTGTTGTTCCAGTCCCCGTGCCTTAACTTGCATATGGCAATTCCGTCGCCCGTCTCATAAAATCTCCAGACATCTGGCCTTCTCCGCCGAATGTCTGGGGGTGTCACTGGTGACCTCTGCCTAGGGGTCCTCCTTGGCCTGGCACCAGTGCTGGGGCCGGCATACAATTCCTGTCTGAAATGGGAACACATTAAGAACTCTAAAGTAATATCATGCATTTATGATGATGCCTCTAGTTCTCCCTCCTTGGGGTGCTAGGGATGGCAATGGGAGATGTGACCCTGGCTGGCACGTGCAAATTCTGGCCTCCTTCTGGTGCTGCAGAGGGATGAGACCATTGCTGGCACGTGCAAATCCTGCCCTTCTTTGGGTGCGTGCTAGTAGTGATGGCAACTTGAAGTACCCTTGCTGGCATGTGCAAATTTTGCCCTCTTTGGGGTGCTAGGGGATGCTAGGGATTGCAACTAGAAAGGCCCTGGCTGGCACGTGCAAATCCTTCCCTTATTTGGGGGTGTGTAGGGAATGGGATGGCAACTGGAGAGTGGAGACCCTTGCTAGCCTTGTACATGTTTGGGTGGGGGTGCTGCTCATGCTCATACCTGAGTGCTGGAAGAGCCCCACACACTACAGTAACCTTTCTCTCTGTGGCAGACATCCGCTGCTACCTGCTGATGCCCACTGTTTGTGCCTGACTGATGCCTACCACCCACGCACCAACCCACATGCCAGTGAGCTCGCTCGCTCTAATGGATAGAACCTTTCTTGTCCTCAAAGTAAAAAAGAAGTTTACAAACCTGGAAGCACCTCCTGTGCCCGCAGCTTGCTCCTCATCTGAGGAGCCGGCCACCACCACCAAAGGTCCAAGGGCAGTGACCTCCTCCTCCTCCTCCTCCAAGAGCACCACATTGGCCCCCAGCAGTGGTGTCAGCACAATAGCCTTCTTCATTTTTTTTAAAAAAAAACATGCAGCCAACCAAAACACACAGTCAGTCACCCACCACACACCAACACTCACCAACCAGCCAAACAACACAGCCAAACCAAACACAAACAGCCAAAACACATGAACCAAACAGCCACCAAGTCAAACACACACTCTCTTGCCACACAGCTCCACACGCACTCGAATTTACAATTTCTGGCGCGATCATGACCTGTCGCAATACTTTTTCCGAATACGACCGAACCGAATGGCTGAACACGAACCGCAAGCTGCTTGCACATCCCTACTTGTTACCTCCTCACAGTCTGGCAACAAACCATTAATAAATCTTCTCCCCTCAGCCTTGTGTGTGATTAACCCTATGTTCTACGTTCTCTTTAGTACACAATGCTCCTCTGTTCTGTTTCCCTTTTCTGTGCTTCAACAAAAAAGTTAGGGCTGACCCATCAATGTGTCTATGTTAAGGTTCTATAGTAGTCATTGGGCCACATTGGGGCCAATCCCATGTCCCATGGGCGCAGCTGCATGCACGCATGTGTGCGTAACCACATGGTTTGCATGCACATGGTGGGCCCCATGCAGTGCTGTGCAAGTTGGTCGGCAGGGCATGGGATCAGCCCCACTGTCTAGTTAATCTGTCTAATGCAGTTGAAGTCTCTAAGTGTGACCATTACCATCTCATATTAATGAAGACATTTTGATTTGTTCTGTGATCCTCTGTCACATCCCCTCTTACTCCTCACCTCCCTAAATCAAAGGCTGTGTCCACACTGGGGTCTTTCTCAGCAGCAGCAGCCTTGCCCTGCATATTTCTGCTGAGCATGAATGCCATTCTCATCAAGTGGTCAAGATGCCTGAGGCGGGAGGGGGCGGCGGCATATAAGTTTTTAACAGAATAAAGTGACAAATCTCAACCAACACATATTTAGCCCTGACACTGGGTGTTTTCAGACATACTGGGGCTGCTCAACACTGAAGTGGCTTGGGGTGCACCCCTACGTCTGCCTGCTCCCAAACCCACTGAGGTCCTGATCAGATGGACATGGCAGGTTTCCCAGCCTATAGTCTCCATACTATAGAGTTGTGGGATAGAAAGTCCACAATGCTATCAATTATTAATTATTATTATAATCATTATTATTTATATAGCACCAGCAGTGTACCTGACACTGTACAATCAGTAGTTCTAGACAAGTCCCTACCCCAAATGGCTATAATGTTGCCTGGGGCAATGGCTGGCTGGACGTGGCGCAGCAGAATGGACCTCAGTCACATTAGATGGACCACTGCTTTGCTTCAGGCTGGTGCTCTGGGTTTGACTGCCCTGCTCCGCTGGCAGTGCTCTGAGATGTTCTGGAGAATGACCTGTGGGGATGACCCAGGGCAGGCACAGTTTGCTCTGCACCTGCCCCGCTGGTACATCTAGTGGGGTGCCTTTAGGGATGGGCCACCTGAGGGTGAAGCAGGCTGGAGCAACCAACACCGGGGCAGCCTGTCCACCTATAAACACCTTGTGTATGCTTGCAGCGCCTGGCAGTGTCTGGTAAGGGATCTTTTACTCTCCCCTTGCTACTGCTACTGGTACTGCCTCAAATCAGTGGTCCCACCAGGAGCGTAGCTAGGTTGGAATGGGCCCAGGGACAAGAAATGGACTTTTGGGCCCCTGCCCATCACCATAGACTCCCCTGCCCCTCTCCCTCCCCTCTTTCCTCACCTCAATGTCCTTATTGCATAAAACTGTCAACAAACGAACTTATTAAATTAAAACATGTACTCAGCTACTTAAATGGCCTCTTCCTTGCTTTTAGTTATGGAAACACAGAAATAGTAACATATAGCTTCCACCTGAGCCCCCTCCTGCTTTCTCAGCTCCGTCCCCCCACAGACCCTCCCTCCTGTTCCCTCAGCTCCATCCTTCCACAGACCCTCCCTCCTGTTCCCTCTCCTGAATGCCCTCCTGCTCCCTCCTCTCAGAGAGCCCCTCTCCTGCTCGCTCAGCCCCCTCTCACCACACAGCCCCCTCCCCCCACAGCAGGGCCGGATTTAGGAATGTTTCACCCCAAGGCCCTTCTCAGCCTGCTGCCCCCCCCCACACAAACAAAGCCCCACCCCCCACTGTGCAAAACAGACAAGCAGGTGTACAAAATATGCAAGATATACAGAGCTGAACAGACACAGCATAAGTCAACGCACCAGGCGAACATTCCAGGACCTTCAGTATGATCTTCAGAAATTGATTTCAAAACTTATGAGATCAGAGATGGGGATGGGGCAACTACAA